>CALNVZ010002831.1:62286-104306 GCA_940671915.1 Paracentrotus lividus
ATACAAAATCGAGGCGCACCAAAAAATCGAGCGGGGGGGAGATCACACAGTTTATCTTTTTTTACTTGGCCTTAAAGTTACCAATAATGTTTTATGTCTAAAAAAACTAATGTTTTAATAACCAATATTACATGCTAGAGTACTATGGAATATTTTTTTGCAACTCTTCTAATTTTTATTTTGTTATACAAATAATTGTACTTGGCCAATTGGGAATCATCAGGTTTGAGAAGTTTCTATTCGATAACCATGGTTGTATGCATTGCTCACACAAAGGCGATTTTGAAGGTATGAGTCACCCGCGCTCTTCACAAGCTCAACTCGTTAGAACTTCACAGATTTGTACCAGAGCGTCTCAGGAGTTCTCAAGGCTTGATAAAATTTTTCATTTTTTTTTTTTATTATAACATTGTGTGAGCTTACTACGATCACAACGAGTTGCGCGGTAATGAAGCAGTTATCAAGAGTTTAATGAAGAGTTTTCACAAGTGGCCCCCCTCTTATAAAAAAATCAAAGCCGCCACTACCGCCGAACAACCTTCATAACTTTCACTTGATTCTCTGTGATGAACAACAATATTACACTGTAATGCTTAATTACTGTCAGTATGTTAACCCTAAGGGGGGGGGGTGGGGGATGGTGCGGTGATGGTGGATACCGCTCCCTCAACATTTAGCACAATATGTGTTTCATATGTCTTGCAAAATTTTGTGACATCCATGGTGGGGGAGGGTAGAATAAACCCCTGACATGACCAATGGAGCCTGCCCTTTTATGGTTAAGCTGAAGTGCTCACACTACATCTTTCATGTCCTTCAAAAATGTTTGTGGATCGTAAA
This sequence comes from Paracentrotus lividus, assembly GCA_940671915.1. Classification (NCBI taxonomy): domain Eukaryota; kingdom Metazoa; phylum Echinodermata; class Echinoidea; order Camarodonta; family Echinidae; genus Paracentrotus; species Paracentrotus lividus. Next base: position 63,127 of record CALNVZ010002831.1, read on the forward strand.
ATCAAATAAATCCTTTGGTCTTTGAAATTCATCCGCAATATCACTTTGTATCTTATAGTTTTTGCATGCCAATTACAAATAAACCCCTCCCAAAAAGTTTCGCAAATGGAATTTGGGCCATGATAACTTCTCAGGTACGCTTCAGTTATTCCTGATATTCATAGCATTGGAAAGATAATTTATTCCCCTTTTTATTGATATCATATTTGTAATGATTTTGTCATGCTTCAGTGCACAGAATATCAGAATATGGAGCAATGTAAAAAGTCAGATGTTGCAAAATGCATTTATCAAAGTGAACTTCCGCCACTCGACTTTAGGCCCTGATAACTTTTTGGAGTATTTTCTAATTTTTATTCAATTTTATACCATTGTCAAGTAAATTTATTCCTCTTTTTAATGACACCCTAACTGTAACGAGAGTGTTGTTCTTGCATGCACAGAACACCTGAATGTTAGGACAAGTCAGAAGTTAAATGTTGCAAATTGAATGCTTATTGTCAGTATTACTGTCTGTGGCCAGCAATAACAACGCATTTCGCAATTTTTCACTTTTTACTTTGCATTATATTCATGAGTTATATGCATTCAAACATGATGTTACTATTGTAAATAGGGCATCAATAAAAAGAAGAATAAATTAACTTTTTAATGCTATGAAAATTGGTAATGATTAAAAACCCACATTAAAATTTATCAAGGTTCAAAGTAGTGTTACAGAAATTTAAACCGAAAATTATCTTACGCTTTGCCATGTATTCATGTGGTATTCAGGGTTTGGTGGACCCAGGCATGACATCACCATGACAAATAAGGTACCAATCAAGAGAGGAATAAATTAACTTGACAATAGTATAGAATTCAATAGAAATTAGAAAATATCCCCAAAGTTATCAGGACCTAAGGTCAAGTCGCGGAACTTCAATGTGATCAATAAAAGTGCATTTTACAATTTAGACTTTTACTTTCTCAATCTTGATATTGTCTGTGCCGATTGAGCATGCAATCTTACAAATAGGATATCAATAAAAGGGGAATAAATTATTTTCCAATGGTATGAATATCAGGAATAACTAGCGACTGAAAGTTATCATGGCCAAAGTCCATTGCGAAACTTTTGGGGAGGGGTTTATTAAGTTAAACAGTCCACTCTACTTATAATTGTAGAAATCCATGTAAGCAGGTCTTGCAAGTTCACTTTTTAAAGACTTTGTTTCTGTAATTATAAAGACTTTCAGTACATTGTTATTGAGGCTCTGATCGGCAGTAAGCTTCCTCATGACAGCTCAATAGCATATTATTTTATGAAACAAAAATGGTGTACTGTCGGATTGCATCATGCTAAAATGTCAATATTTTAAAATTCAGTGTCGCTAAAGAAAAGTTCATATATATTGAATATGAAGGTAACTTCAATTTTCAAGTATGAAGATTTCAGTACATTGTTATTGAGGCTAGCAGTAAAGCTTCTCTATGACCAGGCTCAATAGCATGGAGTGAACTGAATCTTGGTGTTTAAAAATATTGTGCTTTAACCAAAATTATAAGTATTAAGTATTTTATGAAAAATGGTGTAACTGGCAGATTGCATCATCAAAATGTCAATATTTTAAATTCAGTGTCCTAAAGAAAAGTCACCTTATAATTGAATAATTGAAGGTAATTTCAAGTTATAATCTTTTATTGTTTTAAACTTTGATGATTGGAATGGTTTCTAAGTCAATTTATTCTTCGTCCACAATGCAACTTAGGCAGGGTTTACTGTGCTTTGCTTTGACTAACAAACTTGAAAACGTTAAAATATGTTAGAGAAGATGATTTAAGATTTTACATACGATTAGAATCAATATTAGGAGATTATTGATTTACATGTATAATGCAAGTTTTGTTCAACCAATTGGTCCAAATATCATGTTTATTCTATTGTGTTCACATCTCTTACAAGCATAAATTGTGCTACATTTATAACAAAATGCAATAGCCTCCAAGAGATCTTTAACTACACTATTTGAATGAATCTAAATGACATGGCCTTTAACAATGAAAATTTGTACTCTGTACCAAAAAAAAGATTTCCTATTGTGTGTAAAATTTAACTTGTCCATTCTTGTAGTTTTATCTGAAATGTTCGATTTTAAGATTAAAAGAAAAAAATACTCTGTATAATTTCTACTCTCGATATGTTTTTTTTTCAGTTTCCTTTTGTTTTAAGGTACTGCGCTCCAAAAGTGGTTACGATTGCAGTACACGTGTTGCAGTACCACTGCAACAGAACTGTAGAATACTGTGGAAGTACCCCAACACTATACTGCAATGACACCTCCATACGCTTACTGCAGTAATACTATAGTGATACTGCAATGATACTGCTGTACAAATTCTGCAGTAAAGCTACATTGCTACTGCGGTATTACTGCCGTACGAATACTGCGGTATTACTGCAGTACGAGTACTGCGGTATTACTGCGGTACGAGTACTGCGGTATTACTGCGGTACGAGTACTGCGGTATTACTGCGGTACGAGTACTGCGGTATTACTGCGGTACGAGTACTGCGGTATTACTGCGGTATTACGGCGGTACGAGTACTGCGGTATTACTGCAGTACGAGTACTGCGGTATTACAGCGGTACGAATACTGCGGTATCACTGCGGTACGAATACTGCAGTATTACTGCGGTATTACTGCAGTATTACTGCATGCAGTACGTATACTGCGGTATTACTGCAGTATGAATACTGCGGTATTATTGCAATACTACTGCAGTACAGGTACTGCGGTACAAGTACCATGCAGTACAATTACTGCAATAGTACCGCAGTACTCCGATAAAGTACCGCAGTAATCCGATAAAGTTCCGCAGTAATCCGATAAAATGTCTGCGGTATTTTTACTGCAGTACAAGTACTGCAAAAGTACTGCGGTAAACGGGCCAATTTACCGGAGTACATTTGCAGTACATTTACTGCAATTACTGCAGTACCTAGTACTGCGGTATTACAGCAGTACATTTACTGCAGTACTACTGCAGTACTTTTTTACAAGGGGAGCATGATGTGGCTTGTACATGGTTTGTTTGCCTTTTCCTACGCTCTAGCTCACTTTTTCTTGCAGCAGTAAGCTTCAGTACAAAGTTTGCTTGCAACATTGTGTATGTACCTTGGTGCTCGCTAGCTGCCCGCAATGGCTCGTCTCACCTCAATTCATCGCGCATTCATCCCACATGGTCTAATTCCATTTCATCTACAACCAATTTGGGGATATTAATTTGTAAAATTAGACAGAATAGTGCGGCCATCTACGTAGTTTCATTTGCAAGTCATGTTAATGTTTGGCAACATCTATAAATATGTTCTACTTGATCATACGAATCAGATTAAAATATATGTCTCCAATTTTTTAATTGCCTTTTGTGACCAAAAATGGAGGTCAAAGGTAAGGCTTCATTATCGTAAACAAAATTTTCTTCAAATTGTGTCAAATTTGGTATCAAATTGTAGTTAATTTTATAACTAGCAATTAAGTAAGTCTATTAACATTTTTTTCACCCAACCAGCCAGTTTTGAGAAATATGCAAATTTTTATGCATAATTCAATGCATAATTGAGTCAAGCATCACGACAATCAGACATAACATATCCATAGACAATATCAATAGCAACAAATCAAGAATGCAACATAGGTCATACTAGCTTTGACATTGCTGCCACATTCTGGTGAGACCTTAAAATTAGGGCAAAGGTCAATTTATATGATGATTAACAACCTGGAAATGGCATCTATTTCAGCAAAAACCTATTAGTTTCTGTGAAGTTTGACCTTTTTTTTCTAGGTCGATTTTGTCAACTAAAAATATGACGACATATATTTTTTGGGTTATGGCATCAACTTAAACATATTGGCCTGTATTCTGATAGCCTAGTTTAACTTAACCCTAGGTTAAGGGTAGTTTAACTTAGTCTCACTTTTAAATTTAACCCTGGGTTAAAAATTTAGTATTCCGATACTTAACCTAGGGTTAAGTTGAACCAGGCTGTCAGAATACGGGCCATTCATGTTAGTTACCAACATAGGGTTAAGCTTATACAAGGGATAGGTCAAAGGTCAAAGTTAAAGAGAGGTTTTGGCCAAAGACTTTGGTTTTGACATTAGTCTTATTGTGCCGTATTACTTGGAATATTTCATTTAACACTGTTAGCGTGTTCTACTTGATCCCATGAACTAGGAAATAATCGTTTTCATTGACAATTATGTGATTCTAGGTTTTATTTTGCTGACACAAATTGGAACAATTTGGTTAAAATTTGAGAACGTCTCTTGCAGCACAATTTGTCGCCTGAGAAAATTAGGCGACAATTTGTGGTGGGGCGACCATATGTAATGTCACTTTTCCGTAAATTGTTGCCCGAATGTCACAGGCGACAGTTTGTGGTGGGGTAAAAATTTCTGGTGCAACAGGGGGGGGGGGGCTGCAAGGCAAAAAAAAAGACCAAAAAAACAATATAATACATAAGAAATTGCATGATTTGGCATTGCAACTTTTTCAAATACATTTAAGAACACCACAAAAGGTTTATACATAAAAAATAGCACATATCGAGCTTTGTTTCAAGAGTTAGAGCAAAAAGTATGATTTCACATATTAATCAACTAAAAGTAATTTTCATGAATAAAGTAAATATACAATTTTGCAGATTAGGTAGCGGGCGGCGTGCTTGCTAATTTTTGACGTAATAATGCGGTCGATGGCTGAGATATCAAGGGGGAGGCCTGCAAGATACCCCCCTCCCCTTCCCCTGCTATATGATCTCCCAAATAGTTCGGCCTAAATAGGGTTAAATTACAGGAAAATATTTCTCAGGTTCTTTAAGCAGTTATAAATCTTGCTACCTTTACTGATGAAGCTCCTTTTTTAAGTGCACTGTAGAATCCGTCTGATAGTCCCATTCTTAGATTGAAATCCTTGAGGCATGGCATGGCACAGATACAAGCACCTAATATTTGTGATGCAGACTCACTCATACATGCACCATTGTAATCGATCCCAAGAGATTCAACCTGTCAGGAATAAAATATGTATGTAATCGATGTGGCAGCTGAAACTAGTGTACTGGTGACTGTGCAAGATATCAGCACCAGTCACCGCGTCGGCAGGCCCCAGGGAAATTCTACAAGGCCTCACCCAATTGTGGCCCGCTTCGTGCGACGCGATGTTTGCACGGAGATTTTGAGAAAAAAGAAAGCTCTAGCTAAGTCAACCACATTCCAGGATGTGATGGTGGTAGAACATCCTGCCCCAGGTAGGGCCAAGTTGCTCAACGTTGTCAAGAAGGATGATGAGACCGAAAAGGTTTAGACAATAGATGGAAAGATCTACTGTGTGCTGAAGAAGAAGCCGAATGAGAAATTCATCTTGACGACTGCGGATGACCTGTTTAGCAAACTTGATTGGGGAGAAGATAAATTGAAAAAGGCTGGTCTCTCCTTGGACCTAGTTCAAAATAGCTAGGATGGATTCGACTCCCTTTCGGATTTGAATATACATGTACCCACCCAACTTTCGATTGCCAGTCTGAATGTGAATGGTTTTGCCAGTAAGTTTAATGAACTAATTTTGGAAGTTTACTGTAGTGATTATGACATTATTTGCTTGTTTGAAACTAAATCTGATACTGTGAATGTCTCTGAAACTTATCTTAAAAGTTGTGAATGCTATGTAAAACAGAAATCTCAGCATCAGCAATCTGGAAAATATGGTGGTTATCACGGAATGTGCATTCTGATGAAAAAGGAGATCTTTAATTCTACAGAATTACTCATTGATACTTGTTCTGACTCAGTACTTTGGGTCGAAGTAAAGAATGACATACTTGGTTTTGAATTCATTTTAGCGGCAGTTTATATTCCGTGTGATGGGTACATTCACTCAAGTAATGATGCTTTTGATAATCTGATTCAAGATTTGATTGATATTAAGAGTAAGTTTGATTTACCAGTCTGTTTAGTTGGTGACTTTAATGCTAGAACTGGTCTTCTAGATGATTTTGCTGATACGTTTAATATGACACCTGTGATTAATGATCAATTTGACTTGAGCCAAAATGATGTTGATTTACGTGAACTTTTAAATGACAAGGGTTTTGTTGTTGATAGGTACAATAGAGATACCACTGTGAATAAGTCTGGGAAATTATTGATTGATATTTGTCAGAGTTTCGATTTAAAGATCGTAAATGGTCGATTTGGGGGCGATAAAACTCAGGGTAATCTTACTTGCTCCCAGGTCGAAATTCCCATAGGCTCCATTAGCCTGTTGGACCATCAGAAACCATTAGGGCTGTTGGTCTCTAATGGTTTCTAATGGTTTATGAAATATGGGACCCACAGAACCATTATAAATTTCTAATGGACCAATAGACATTTTCTGTTGGTCCATTAGAATTTTTTCTATTGGTCCAATAGACATTTTCTAATGGACCAATAAGAAATTAATTAATGAAAATAGTGTAATAAAATCTTTTGGATTGTTTCGGCTAACAACTCACAGAAACATGTTGACATTAACAATGAGTCCTACCCTATCCTATCCTATCCTTACCTATGCTATCCTATATTAAGGCCCTATTACTACTGGCAAATTGTCGACCCCTGCTATATAAAGTACTACAGGCAAAATGTTTGAAGAAAGACAGTTACTTAATATCAAATTACACTTTTGTTAATGAAATATGAAGAATTGTCATTATGAATCAATTTGAAATTGTGTTAAACATAAAACACTAATAAACTAAAATATTTTTGATTATATTAATAAGCCAAATGCCAGCTACATGGATAAAAATTGCATATTTCTATTTATTTTCCACCTTTTTTTCAAATCTCAGAATACTGCTTATGAATATTCATGACCAACAGAAACCATTAGAAACCAATAGAAACCAACAGAAACCAATAGAAACGAGTCAAAAATAACATCTGAACAGAAAATTACAGAAACCAGTAGAAACCAACAACAAACCGATATAAGCCAACACAAACTGATACAAGCCAACAGAGAGGGTCCACGAGGCCGAGGGCCCACGAGGCCGCCAGGGGCAGAGTCCAACGAGGCCGAGCGCCCACGAGGCCGAGTATTTTCCCATGAGACCGATTTTTCTCATATTGTGTTTTGCAATATACTGCTCGGCCTCGTGGACCGATCAGGCCCCGCGGGCCCTCGGCCTCAAGGGCACTCAGCCTTGTGGGAAGACCCCAAGCCAACAGAAGCAAGCTAATAGAATCAATAGAAACTAATAAATACAAATTATGGAAACCAACAAAAGCTGATAGAAACTAATAGAAACCATTAGACACCACTGGGAACCAAGAAAAATAGAAAACCCCAATAGAAATTGTATATGGGACAGCCTGAAACTAATAGGCCTAGAGACCAATAGAGTCTGATGGTCTGTGTTGGTTTATGGGTCCAACAGCCTGGAACCAATAGAGACCAATAGAGACCATCAGACTCTATTGGTTTACGGGTCCAATACAAAGGCCAGAAAACCAATTTGTATTGGACCAATAGAGGTTGATGGCCAGACACCAACAGAATCTCTTGCTATCTATTGGAGCCTATTGGTCCTCTGTGGGTCCATTAGGATTCTGATATTCCCATTGTATTGGTCTCTATTGGAATACAATTGACATTCTGATGGTCCATTAGAAACCATTAGAATCCATCAGACACCATTAGAAACCAATAGAAATTTTCTGTTGGTTTCTAATGGAGCCTATGGGAATATACTAGTGTAGGATGTAGCACCATTGATTATGCTATTGTATCTCATTCCTTTTTTGAAAATATTTCTGAGTTCAAAGTTGATGTTTTTGACAAGTGTTTGTCTGATGATCATTGTCCAATTAATTTGTTTTTACTGGGGAAGCCCTCCAATTCCTCGGTTTGTAAAAAGAAGACTTCTGTGACCAATCCAATTTAAAACCTGACCGGTCATTTTGCATTTAAATGGTCCCCAGATTCTGGAGGGGTTTTCAGTCAGCATTTGAGTAAATCATTAGATGTTCTTTCCTCACGTGTTGATTGTCTCGAAGTTGATGTGACAAGTGAAAAAGTGGATAATTTTTGTTCTGAATTAAGTAAGGTTTTTGTGGATACCGCAGAGGAAGTTGGTGTGTGTACATATATGCCACCTCGCAGAGGGGTGGTAAGGAAGGAAAACAATGTAAATAAACCATGGTTTGACAAAGAATGTCAGAATGCTAGAAGGGAATATTTGAATAAAAAGAATAGGTATAAAAATAAGACAAAAGATTCTCTTCCTTTAGCTGATAATGATTTCTGTGAAGCCAGCAAATGTTATAAGAGATTATTGAGACGAAAAAGGAGGCTGTTTTTTAAACAGCAAAATGAGTCATTGCGAAAATTGAAAAATAATAATCCGGCTCAATATTGGTCCATTTTGAAATCAGGGGAACGTACTAATACGATTGAGGCTCCAGTGGAATTGTCTGATTTTGTTGATCACTTTAGCAAGATTGGCAATAGGAACAATGATAATGATCAATTATCTGTGACTACACTTGATGATATACAGGTTAAAGTTGCTGTTGATGGTAAGCATCTATTAAATGATCCATTCTCAGAAGATGAAGTTATGTCTTTGATAAAGAAATTAAAAAATGGCAAAGCGTGTGGAGTAGATAAAGTGCGTAATGAATTTTTGAAGAATTGCCCAAGAAATATGATCGTGATAATAGTCCGCTTTTGCAATATCGTTTTAGATACAGGTTGTATTCCTACAGATTGGTGTGCAGGCATAATTATCCCAATCTACAAAAACAAGGGCGATGCTGCTGATTCAGATAACTACAGAGGAATTGCTCTATTGAGTTGTTTGGGAAAACTATTTACTTCTATATTAAATTCGAGATTAACTAAATTTTTTGATATAAATTGTCAGGTTGGGAAGGAGCAAGCAGGTTTCCGTGCAAGCTACTCCACAACTGATCATGTATTTGTGTTGAAATGCATAATTGATATTTATTTGCAGCAAAAGAAACGTCTTTATTGTGGATTTATTGATTATAAAAAAGCCTTTGATTTTATTGATAGATACTCGTTGTGGCAGAAATTGTTGAAAAATGGACTTAGTGGTAAACAATTTTCACGTGATTAAGAACATATACCAACATGCCAAGTCATGTGTAACCGATAAAGGGTCATTCCATGCCAATTCACCCAATTAAAGTGCAATTGTGCACCCTTCCGTCTCAGAATTTGCTCAAATTTAGTACACATAAAGTTTAACATTACCTTCCCATGAAACCAAAAAAAATTAGCGTAAACGGTCCGTCGGTTTCCGAGCTATGGCCCGCCCTTTTTGATTCGTTTTGGCAAAAATGGGTGTGACCTTCCATTTCAACGGCACAATGCGCCTGAACTGGTTGACCAATTTTTGTGAAACTGGTACCATTCAAAAGGAAATTCAAAGAGGAATTCAAAAATGGTATCAAAAATATTATTGGAGCAATTTAAAGTGCTATGACCTTTGACCTTTCCTTTAACTTTGATTTTGACCCCCAGACGAATAATATTTTTACTTGATTTTTATGTATGTTAATTGTCAGTATAATATTAACATAACATGTAAATATCTAGGATGATATTTTATTTCTTCACCTTTAAAAACTCTTTTAAATGTAATTTACAAAGTTACTGTTACCCCCACATACAGATATTTGTGTTGGTAATGTGTGTACAAGACTCCATTATACATGAATACTTTCAAACTGAAGTAACATTACAATCAAATACCATAATGTATTCCATATCTGTTGCTGATGCTTCAAAGATCTCAAGGATGTATCCTTTTTGGGACAGTAGAGCTGACTACATGTAGGAAGCATTTTGTTTCTGTCAAAACCGCAGATTTCTGATGATTTCTATGTATCCATATTGCACCCCAATCAAAAGGGCTAAAGAAATGTCTCTATTCATCAGCAAATGGAGTCTACGTACATGTATACATTATCATTGTGTTTAATGTTTCCTTTATTAACTGAAATGTTTAGTTTCCTGTTTTAATTGAATGTAATTTAACTTCAGTTTGGAAGTATTCAAGTAAGCCTATAATGGAGACTTGTACACATATTTACCAACACAAATATCACTATGTGGGGGTAACAGTAACTTTGTAAATTACATTTAAAAGAGTTTTTAAAGGTGAAGATATAAAATATCATCCTAGATATTTACATGTTATGTTAATATTATACTGACAATTAACATACATAAAAATCAAGTAAAAATATTATTCGTCTGGGGGTCAAAATCAAGGTTAAAGGAAAGGTCAAAGGTCATAGCACTTTAAATTGCTCCAATAATATTTTCGATAAACTTTATGTGTACCAAATTTGAGCAAATTCTGAGACGGTAAGGTGTAACCCATTGGGTGAATCCAGATGGAATGACCCTAAAGGAAATTTGTCACAGTTTTTTACTTGCAATGTTGGTGTAAGACAAGGGGAAAATCTTTCCCCATTATTGTTTGCCATTTATATGAATGATTTTGACAGCTATATTGGTTCTTGTTATGAAGGTCTGAAGTATCTGGCCAATGAGATGTGCAGTAAGGTCTTGGATACTGTTGTTAATTTGTATTGTATGTTGTATGCAGACGACACTATTATTCTATCTGAGAGTTCAGACCAACTCCAATTTGCTCTTAATGCAGTTAATGATTATTGCCAAAAGTGGCAATTAGCCGTAAATACTAGCAAGACTAAAATTGTTATATTTTCTCGAGGGAAGGTGAGGAAAATACCAGCTTTCAACCTTAGTGGTGATGTTTTAGAAGTTGTGGATGATTTTACCTATTTGAGGGTTAAATTTCAGTATAATGGAACGTTTAAATTAACAGTCACAAAGTAGGTAACCCAGGCAAGGAAAGCTTTGTATAGTTTATTGGCAAAGGCAAAAATATTACATTTGTCCATTGATACAATATGTGAATTATTTGATCGGATGATTTTACCAATACTGACATATGGGTGTGAAGTATGGGACTATGAAGATATTGCTCAAATTGAATTTTTTCACAGGAAATTTTTGAGAACAATTTTACGGGTAAATAAGTTTACTCCAGATGCTATGGCATGTGGAGAAACTGGGCGCTCTACTTTAATAAGTCATATTAGATGTAGAATAATTGGATTTTGGTTCAGAATTGTGAAAGGTGAAGAGGACAAGTATACTTCCTTGATATACAGTGTGTTCCTAAAAAAAGAGGACCGAAGTTCAAAGGTCAGTCATTCCAAAAGTATATGGTTTATTCTTGTGATTCGTTTACTAATATTAATAACTCATCAGCTTTAATTGAGACATTGCTGACGTCCAAAGTGTATGGGTCACAGAGTTAGGGACTTTTGAAGGCGATAGGTACAAAACCCGTTTTTTTTCCAAGTTTGTGGTTTTTCGGGTATGAAACAAACCTTTCTTAAGTAATTGGTGTCATTGGATCTCTTTCAGCAAGTTTCAATGAAATGTCATCTTCTTTGCTAAAGTGGATTTCTCACTGGTAATGAGATGCGTTCTTAATTATGAGTCTCTGGAGTCTCGAGAGGTCACTGCGACGGATCCTGAGTCTCCAGGAAGTCGCGAGAAAACCAAACAAATGTCAAACATGTTCAATATTTAGTAGACTTCTTTCAGACGCAAGCAAGTCTCTGTGACGTCTCGGTGGTTGCCGCGACGTCCCTAAATATGCACGAAAGTATCCACGACTTCCAGAAACTTTGTCGGAACTTGCTAGCGATTAAAAGAAATCGAACAATTGACATTTTTTTCAGACTTTTGTTCGATTTACCCCGACGCCCTGAAGTCTCAGGAGACGTCACCACGACGTCACCACGACTCCAGAGGCCATAATAGTGAACCCATCTATTGCCAGTGGTCCTTTGGAAAATGAGATTGAATTTCATTGAAACCTTGTGTGAAAAAATACCCCAAAACGATGAAACCAAAAACTAACAAAAATTTTGTTTCGTACCCCAAAAACCAAAAACTTGGAAAAAACGGTTTTGTACCTTTTACCTTCAAAGGACCCTAACTCTGTGACCCATTACAATTTAGACGTCAGCAATGTCTCAAATTAAAGCTGATGAGTTACTTATTATTCCTAGTAACAAATCACAAGAATAAACCATATACTTCTGGAATGACTGACCTTTGAACTTCGGTCCTCTTTTTTTAGGAACACACTGTATAGCTTGGTTCTTAATATGCACAAAGATCCTACTTTACAGTTCACGTCAATATGGATGAGTTTCATTGAAGATACACTACAGAAAGCAGGTTATGGTAATATATTTTTGACACAAGGGCAGGGAATTGGGACCAATTGGTTTCTAAAAGCGTTGAAGCTGCGTTTAAAAGACATGTCAGATCAAGACTGGCATGCAGCAATATGGTCAAATCGTATATGTTCGAATTATAAGATGATGAAAAAAAATTAGCCTTTGAGAAGTATTTCTTAATTTTAAGTGTAACTGATGCAACTACATTATGTAAATTCAGATGCAGGTCACATGGGCTACCCATCAATAACAATCGTTTTTCTCGAGATTCAGTGAATGATGATTTATGTACATTATGCTCGTTGAAGGAAGTTGGAGATGAGTTCCATTATTTATTTGTGTGTCCTTTCTTTAGTAAAGAAAGACATATGTACATACCCACAGAATATTTTATAAGACCATGTGTTTACCAAATGGGTAGATTGTTTAGTTCAGATAAAAGGTGCCATTTAAAAAAAACTTGTAAAATTCATAAGAATAGTAATGTTGCACTTCTCTCAATCATTTACTGACGAAAGATTCGTTTATAATAATCCAGTTGCCAGAGTGAATGTAACTACTAGAAGTGGTAGGGTGATTAAACAACCAGTGCGTTTTACATTCTAATAGTTCTAAACACAACAATATAGATCTATTAGTTTGTAGTTTTGTTATTGGTGTTCTTGTTATATTCTTGTACTTTCACAATGCAAACATTTGTATTCATCATTGATATTATGTTCATTGGTATATGCATATCATTGTAAATATGTTCATTTTCTCATGCATAAATTCATTATTGTAAATATGTTTTTGTTGAGACTCTCATACTCCCGATCGGGGGTCGATAGAGTTTAATAAAAATCTTATCTTATCTTATCTTATCTATATAAAGCATAGTATTTTACTAAATCCATAATCATGTGTGTGATCATGGTAATTGCTGAATATTACTATTGGGATGATACATTACGTACAGCTTGGACTTATTTATCAGACCACTTTCTTACTAAGCTCCCATGGTCTGGTCTAATAATTATTTCCCAAGCAGTACATATACAATAGGAAATTTCAAATAGTAAGTGTAAGTACGTGTCAAGTTTGTTGTATCTAACTACCTTTAGCGATGAAGCGCCTCCTGTGAGTACATTGTAGAATCCATTTGACAGTTTCCCTATTAATTTGACATCCTTGAGGCATGGCATGGCACACATTGTAGCACCTAAAGTTTGTGATGCATACTCACTGATATCTCCATCATCTATTTGAAGAGATTCAACCTGTTAAGAAGACATACCAGTAAATGAGAGCAAATAAAGTGATTGCAATGTAGTCTCACTTTTTCAAACCAAATAAAGAACAATATCAAACAGTCTACTAGATAGGAAATATATCCATTAGATTTTTTTAAATATGAAAAATTAGTTGGGAAATACTCCTTAAAGGTAGTGTCAGCCTTTTGCAGGCAAAAATATTAAATTTCTAGTTTTTGATAGGATATAGTAGTATACCAATGACTATATCATCCCACAACATGATTAAGCTCAAGTGTGTATGTTTGTCATTATATTGCGATTATCAAAATTCATTCCTATTTTTTCGAACCTCGAAAAATATACCGTACGGTGCGAACCGCTGACCGTTAGCGCAGAGAAAATGCACGCTGATGCGCCGTGTGTATATTGCTGTGTGCGGTCCGTGCCGCACGCGCTGTAATATCAACGATGTTGATGGAGCGCTGGTCACGATTGGTAGTCAGATTTTAGTTTCGTATTACTGATCTAGGCAACCTATGACAGTAAGATTGGATAGACAGTATAGGTCGATCATATTCTACAGTTATGCCAAGTTGCATTAGTTTTCGCAATTTGTGAAAAAGGCTGATACTACCTTTAATGAGTAAACAATCTTAAATATCCAAGGGCTTGTGAAGTCTCAAGTTCCTCTGAGGGGAACTTATTAATACCAGCACATCCTTGGTGCACATGGAAGATACAGACTTGCCAAGGGAGTAAACTGCTAAGAGTGTGTTAGAAGAATCTTAAACTTCACTGAGTGCCCAATACTCCGGGGGGGGGGGGGCATTATGGCCCCCCCCCCCCAACATTTTTGACGATAAATCTCCCGCGCGAAATTTTTTGACCGCGCTGCTCGCTGACTTTTTACTTTCAAGTCTCGTGCAACTTTTGAGACCAAATTTGCGATGCCCGGGTACGCGGTTACGAAATTACACCACATTATGTAAGCGCATGTCAGACCCAAAATTGCTCAAAAACGTGATTTCATGTACAAAGTCAATTGTGTTTTCAGCATAAATTCATACATGAGTGAGTATTTTTTATTTCCTTCGACAAAAGTCATTTATATGATGATATTTATGGCTGAAATAATGTCGCCGACAAATTTTGCCAAAAAAAAACAATAAAAATAAAAAGAACACAAAACAAGGAAAGACATAAGAAATTAAAAAAACAATAAAATACATAAGAAATCGATCTTGGTACCGGAATTGTTTTCATTCACAATTGTTAGGAATGCTATAAAGAATATTTTCACCAAAAATTATCATTCTAGGAGCTTTATTTAGTGAATTAGAGCGAAAAGTATGATTTCATTAATACATTAGCATAATTAATTCATATAAAATAAAATATATGAACTTAGAAAATTTACCTATACAACCGCGTTGATTACCTCATTTTCTACCATCGTGCAATGACAAGGATCAAAATACCAAGGGAGTATTAGGGTTAAGGAACTGCTATCTTACTTGAGGAACTGGTTACTAAAATATTAACTACTTCGAAAATAGGTCATATGAACGAAGGTTTCTGATTGGTCAGATACACTCTCCTTGCTCTTGCGTAATTCGTTATATGGCCGCGATCGTTGTATATACTGATTATAATTTAATAGGAGTGCGTTCGCGTAACCTCATTATTTCAAACGCATGTATGACAATTTAATTGTGACGTCAGCAATGACTTGACAATTTCCATCTGCCTACCCATTAAACTCATTCACCAGTCCATTTACAAAATTTTAACCTGTCAAAATAAAATTTTCAAATTAATTGATTGATCAGTTTCCTATCTCATATAACGCATATTACATGCGTATTGTCATTAAGAATTTCTCTCATGAATTACATTTAATTCACTTGAGCAATTCTAAATGGCCCAATGTATCCTAGCTACCTTTAGTGACAAAGCTCCTTCTCTGAGTGAATTGTAGAACTCATCTGAAAGGTTCCCTCTAAGTTTGACATCCTTGAGGCATGTCATGGCACAGATGCTGGAACATAGGCTTTGTGATGCAGGCTTACCGATTCCTCCAATATCCAGAGATTCGACCTGTAAAAGGAAATTAAAATAGAATAAGTTGTACTATAATTTCTATCTTTAATTATGTCTTCCTTATCATGACTTTGTGTTTTGTGTCAATATGACTTTATTTTGAATATTGTTATCATACAAACATATATTTATATGTCATTGTCCAATCACTTTCAAGTTTTTTTCTTAGTTTCCCTTTTTCATATAAATCAATGAATGGTATCAATAATGGATGCTTTATGTATCTTTTAAACAATTTGGAAAAATGAAATGAATGGAATAAAACTATGATCCATGGATGACCAATCATTTGGTCTAAATATTTGTGTGTAGTCAGGTTAAAGGTGCACTCATAAATTTTTTGACTTAGAGAATGCCATTGAATATCAATTCACCTCCCTTGCACGTTCACATACATTCAAAATATGATTATGATTATTATGTTAAAACTATTTATATATATATATATATATATACTACATCCATGAATTATTATAACTATTTTGTTTTCTTCTCTCTGATTATGTTCGAATCATTTGTATATCTTATGTCAATGGATTATTATAACTGAATTATGACACTTTATATTTGATATGTTACCAATCAATGCTTATGAATAAATTATTTATACAATTACGTTTTCTCTCTCTCTCTCTCTCTCTCTCTCTCTCTCTTTGTAATGTTTTACTGGTGAAGTCTAATAAATTCAATTCAATTCAAAAGCTATATCGTTTGGTAAGTCACCAAAGACGATTAGTACGGAAGTCGAATAATATTCGAAATACACCTTGCTGTATACACAAATACATACAAACAAAATTTATGCGGAAAAAAATTTGTATGCCCAAATGTTAACACGAGCGGGGTGAAAAATTTGGGGGGTAAAAGGGATAGGGGGATTGTCCGAGAGAGAATTGATAAAGAGAGCCCGACAAAGACCGAAGAGGGGGAGAGAGACATATACAATTTGAGTGGCGTACAGAGAGTGATACATGCATAGTGGTGTGGAGGGAAAGGGGGAAAAAAGATAGTGAAGAGACTGCAAGCACATAAAAACAAGGCTGTCGTTTCAGTCTTTGATTTATCATGCACAGGTGTCAACAGTCCAAATCCAAGTCCGACTTATCCAATTGATTTCTCTTGTATTTTGAATATTTTGGACACAGAACTGATTTGGCATACATAAAAATTTACTTAATTGTAAATTTTGAGTTAGGCAGAAAGTTGAAAGTGAAAACTCAATGTATGAGCAAAATACCGACTTTTTGTGTGAGTCGACTTATTTACGAGATAATTTAAGTTACGCTAATTTCAAATATGAGATGTTGCATGTATATTTTCAAGTCCACGCTATTTGTTCCCAAGGTGGTGATTTTTCAACTTTTTGACAATTTTTGTATCAAGTGTGTTACTGGATTTGTAAAGTTATACATAATGTCATATATCACCATAAAGGGTATGAAATGAAATGAAAATGAGGTCAAAAGGTCATTTCAAGGTCATATGACATTACGAGGCTCATTAATATTCACAAAAAGAATAATAAAATGCATTAAAAATTTTCCACCATTTCTTTAAAAAGGTTTGTCATTGGAGTACAACCAAAAAGTATGTATTTCTTTTTTCAATATAATCTCGGCTACTTCTGGCGAAAATATCCCGAACCTAGCACGTAACTTTCCATTTTTTTTTAAGTCTTAAAGTATTCATGTCTCAGGAATAGTCTCATAGAAGTCACTGAGCTGATGTAAAATTTGCAGTTTTAGTTATCACCCTCCCACCTTTAGTAATGAAACAAAATATGTATTTGTTTACATTTGTGTGTTGTATTATGTTTCTTTTTTTTATCAGAGGGAATTTTTTACACAAGATATGTTGCTAAAACTTGGCTACACCAAATGTTTAATTAAAAATATTTCTGGGAATAATTGTACTGTGTGCTACCTGTCCCATGTGCTAACTTGTTACCTGTTAACATGAACTTGCCAGAAAACTCAAAATTGTATTAAAGTCCCCTGAAACTCGGAGATCGTGGGGAATGCGCGTTTTTCCTGAGCTCCATTGACTTGTACACAATGTCAGTCAGGCTTACGCATGGGTCGGACTAATGGGGATTAACATTCGGACAGCACAAACATGACGAAGTTGGCCGAATTCAGCCAGTCAGTCGGGTCAGTAGCTTCGGTTTCTCGATTCATCAACAAAAGACTCTCAACGGGTTTCTTCGTATAAATTCAAAGAGAGGACTTGTATAATGCTCCATTTAAAAAACAAAACATAGGTTAGATTTACTTCTGAATTCTGGTCAGTTAGTCTATAGCCATGAAGGATTACCGGATTACCTCCAGACGGGTTGTCGCTGGAGATTACGCAACACGCCTCAGGCTCTGATTGGAATGTTATTATTTCATCCGAGATAAGGTGATTTCCCCATGTTTTATCAATTACGAGTCCCTTTAACGTTAAAAATGTGCCCTTCATGACGAACGCAGTCCGTTTGAGGACAGTATACCCCCATCTTGCAACTCTATTAATTCTCTTTTCAAAGTGTGACCAGGGACGTGAGAGGAGACCCTGGTGTGACAAACACCTCAATGAGATATCTATCTAAAAAACATCTGTTCCTTGACCTCGGTCCAAACAGTGGTCACCCAAGGTCACGGCTGGGGGCCAACATTGTTTACATTAAACGATCAAGATGTCTGTATCGATACATTTTTATTAGTTTTTTATTATTGTACTTTCCTTATTCCGAGGTCGATTTTCTTCGTTGGAAATTGAAAACGAATTAACATTTGATTTCTAAATATAATATGCCTGTGAAAACTTGAAATATATCAAATACAATCATTTTATTTTGATGGGCCTACTCATAGGCAGAGCTACTTTTACGTAACATCCCAGCTGTTGTTTATCTTTTACCCCTGGCTCAACGCTCAAGCTGGCCTGTGGAGTTGCAAAGTTTGATAACAGGGATTATCTGGCCATGCAGGGCCGATAGTGCTTGGAAATAGTTTCAAACGAGGATTTTTTTTATAAGGGGGTCTGATACCTGAATAAGGACTGAAAAGTCAGGTAGGCTTGCAAACGAGGGATTGACGTAATGCTTACAATGTTTATTACATGTTCAAGATGGTATGACTATGCAAGTTCAGATCTGTTTTTTAAATTCAGAGTATCATGGGAACAAAGTCAAATTTGAAAACCCATTTTTTCTGGTTCTGTGTGTTTCCAACTAATAAATGATTTACCGAATAATGAATGATTGTTGAAGTATTGCCCTTTTGCGGAGGCGGATTGTCCCAGGTAGATGGTGTTTGGCAGAAGGGGTGTACATCCCACAGGAGAAGGATGCCAAGGGTATTGGTATTCAGACCCATCTCGCTTTTGAATGTGGATGGTAAGATCCACATTCAAGATTAGTGATGGTAAGATTAGTGTGTTGGCTAGGCAGTTGATGGACTTTGTCATGAAGAACAAGTTTGTGGACACATCTGTCCAGAAAGCTGGGGTTCCTGATTTCCCTGGGTGCTTGGAGCATGTCCAGATGATCAAGGAATTAATCCAGAGGTGCAAACGGGAAAAGAAGGATGTGGATGTTATCTGGTTGGATTTGGCGAATGCTTACGGATCAGTACATCACAGCTACCTTAGGTTTGCTCTGGAGTTTTTCTGCCCATATAGGAAAATGAAAAGTATGCTGGAGTATGCTGCAGAAATAGAGTTTCCGGCAGACTTGCCGCATACTAGTATGCCGCAGACTGTTTTCCGGCATACCATGACGAAATAGTCCGTTTGAGGATGATAGATCCCAACTTGCAACTCTACTAGTTCTCTTTTCCAAGTGTGACTCACCACAAGCAAGCTATTTAAGTATCTACACGTCTGCTCCTTGACCTCGGTCCAAACAGTGGTCACCCAAGGTCAAAGCAGGGGGCAACACGCGGTGTTGTTGTTTACATTAAAGGAGAATGAAACCCTAGGATTCAGTTGAATTGTATGAAACAAAAAAAAAATCAAAGAAACAGATTAAAGAAAGTTTGAGAACAATTGAATAAATAATAAGAAAGTTATGTGCATTTGAATGTTGTGATCACTAACACTATGAAGATCCTCACACTGGCAACAGGCCCAAGATGTGTGATGTCACACATGAACAACTCTACCATATGACATACAAAAAATACCAAAAATTCTTCTTTTTCCTCATTCTAATGGTAGTACAGACTCTTCTCACATGATCATATTTAGTGAACTTGTATTGCATGTCCACCCATGAAAAGAATCTCAGATCTTTTAACGGAATTAATAAAAAAAGACAATTTGAGTGAAATATGTACAAAAGTAATGGAGAAGTTGTTCAGGTATGACATCACACATCTTGGGCCCGTTGCCAATTTGAGGATCCCCATAGCAGTAGTGATCACAACATTCAAGTGCTCATAACTTTCTTATTATTCATTCATTTTTTCTCAAATTTTCATTGATCAGCTTCTTTGATTTTCCTGTTTTTGAACAATTTAATGAATTCCTAGGGTTTCCTTCCCCTTTCTGGATATGTATAGATACATTTTTATTTATTTTTTTATTGTCGTACTTTCCTTATTCCGAGGTCGATTTTCTTCGTTCGAAATTGAAAACGATCACCTTGGATTTCTAAATATAATATGCCTTTGAAAACTTGAAAAATATCAAACACAATCATTTCATTCCGATGGGCAAGTTACAGGCAGAGCTACTCTTACGTAATATCACAGCTGTTTTTATCATCTAATCCTGGCTTAATGTTCAGGTTAGCCAGTGGAGTTGAAAAGTTAGATAACAGGGATTAATACATCAGTTCAGGTCGCCAACTGAGGTCGGCTTGCAAACGAGGGGTTGACGTAATGCTAGTAGGCCCTATGCGGCAAGTCTGCAACAAGTCTGCAAGTCTGCGGCAAGAAAAAGATGAATCTGTATCCTTCTGTCAGCTTTAAATGTTGTTGAACCTGTGTATACTTGCAGGAGCTTCTGTATGTTATTATGCAAAAATAATTTTAAATAATAAAAAATTTAAATAAGAAAGAAATCAGCATAGGTGTTACTTTTGACTAACTGTGACCAAAATGTATTAGATTTAGGTGGTGTATATAAGCAGGGGGTGTTCTGTGATAGAGTGTGGCGGGAATGCGACAGCAGGGGGCTGTCACTAATGACAGCCCCCTCAGGTTTCTGAGAAAAGGTTGAAGAGTTTCGGACGTTGATATGAAGACAGGTTGAATGACAGGCATCGAGGCATGCAGATCTATGACAAAGTGGTGGAGTGGTTGAAGAAGATGGATAGGACATTGATCCCTGGGAATGCGAAGGTATGGTGCTGCCAGTACGGGTCGCTGCCACGGATCATGTGGCAACTGCAGATGTATGAGGTGGCAGTTTCCAGAGTTGAGAGGATGCAGCAGAAGATGAACTCGTTCTACCGGAAGTGGTTAGGTGTTCTACGAATGTTGACGGATTTGGCATTCTTCTGTAGATCTGGAAAGCTATAAGGCATGACATCCGTGGTAGGAGAGTACAAGAATGGGAAGGTAAGGTTGGTCATGGTGATGAGAGAGTCGGATGATCAGACAACAGCAGATTCTAGGCCACCAATCCGCACGGGGAAGGCGGAAGGAGATGCGTTGTGCTGTCCAAGTAGGTAGGAGCGTAGTAGGGTAACGTCCAGGCATGAGATGGTATAGCAAGCAAGGCAGAAATGGTAGAAGGGATTTTGTGATTGAGGCAGTCAAGGAGAAAGAGGAGGAATGTCGATTAACAAAAGCTGCACAGCAGGGTGGGCAGGTTGCGTCGACTCATTGGGAAGAGTTGAAGCAGAGGAAGGTCTCCTGGGACCAACTCAGGACGATGTCGTCTGGAGCCGTGCGCTTAATGATCAGTTCCACCTTTGATGTCCTGCCAACGCCAGTGAATTTGAAGAGGTGGTGTTGTGAGGACGACAGCTGCAAGGTTTGCATGAAGGCAAGGGGGTCATAAGACCACGTTCTGTCAGCTTGAGGAGGGTTGTAGCAGACCTATACATGGAGGTATAACCAGGTGTTAAATGAGATGGAATCTTTGGCAAGGGCAGTGGTAAAGGCGAGAAAGAAGAATGTGCCACCGAGGGTGAGGTGTATCAAGTTTGTCAAGAAGGGGACAAGAGACTAGGAAGAGACAAGGTGTGGGTGGATTGTTAGCTGCTGCAGACGACTGGGAGGTGTGTGTGGATGAGGGGAATAGTACTATGCTGGAAGAGGTGGTAGTAACAGCCCTGGGGCCATATGGTTTTAGTGCTTAGGTCAGTAAGTCCCCCCCCCCCCTAATCAAAATGATGTAACTTTTGAACCAAAAGGAGGTTTACGAATGTCATTACATGTGCTTGTAGGTTATTTTATCAGCTACCATTTCGGTGAATTTTACTGAAATTTGTTAAGTCATGCTTCAATGAGCACAATCAAAAGACAAAAATGTCACTTTTTGAAAGTCACAAGGTCAGTTTCATCACTTTAATTCAATAATATTGGAACAAATTCAAACTTTTAAACAAGATATATGTTCAGAAGGTTTGTTTCTAAAACATCAAACGACTTTTGCTTTAAATTTCACGGTTGGATGAACATGAGGTAAAATTTGCAAAAACTGCATTTTTCACACATTTTTACTTTTAAATATGATTGATTATGATGGAATATGCAATCTGGAAGAGTGTTTTAAACAATATTCATCAATTCACGGTTGAATGAACACTTAATAAAAATAAAAAAGGACACTTTCAAATTCCGTTGTTAAGTATTGTTCCATGTTTGTGTAATAAAATCATTTTATCAACATTTTTTTGTTATGTGTATGTCAAATAATTGTTTTCAAATGATGCTATGGCATTTTATTAAAAATTCACGCTTCATTGAACACTTGATACGTGAAATGCAATTTTTTTCGTTTGTGGACTAAAATTCAATCGCTTACTTTGGATAATTTTCATAGACCTTGTTCTTGGATAGTTCATTTGATTCGAGTTTCACGAATATTCCAGTGTTTTATGCTTCAGTGAGCAGAAGTTATTAGAAAAATATGTAAATAAGAAGGAATTTCATAGCTTTGGCCCCATCCCGTACCTTATCAGATTCTCAATTTAGCGTTTGTTCCTGTTAGTTAGCACCACCCTGAACTTGTGTGCCAAGTTTTGTGAAAAAAAAAATCCCAGTAGAATTAACAAAAATCCTCAATGAAATTAAGCCGAATTTCAATTTTGTTAAAATTTTGATTTCCTCTCCATTGACATTGTGTACAATCTCGTGTTTTATGCTTCAGTGAGCAGAAGTTATTAGAAAAATATGTAAATAAGAAGGAATTTCATAGCTTTGGCCCCACCCCGTACCTTATCAGATTCTCAATTTAGCGTTTGTTCCTGTTAGTTAGCACCACCCTGAACTTGTGTGCCAAGTTTTGTGAAAAAAAAAAATCCCAGTAGAATTAACAAAAATCCTCAATGAAATTAAGCCGAATTTCAATTTTGTTAAAATTTTGATTTCCTCTCCATTGACATTGTGTACAATCTCGAAGCAAATAAAAGCCCAAAATCAACATGCCGGAACTTTTTAACAAAAAGGTCTTGAGTAATGTCGCTTTGCGGTTATGTTTATACACTTATCGACTAACTTATGTGCGAAAATGAGATAAAACCTTTGAGTCATGCATGAATAAACACACGTTAAAGGCAAAATTATCAATACAGAAGTCACAAAAGTCACCTTTAAAGTGTGCTCACTCGTCCATGACACGACGAATAGTGCTCATTTTCTCACAAAATGTGTCGATAATGTTGATGATAATATCTGATGTCAATTCTTTGAATAAAATTGTTGGATTTTACCATTTTGGAGTCCTGAACATAATTCTTAAACCTGTGCTCACTCATCCATAAAAAAATAGTGAAATGTATCGGGATTGGTGTTGGATGATCAAAATTTGGATGATAAATCCACCCAAATGTTTAAACACAAGGTAAAAAGAAAATTTTACAAAATTGTTATTTTTACAGCCTAAAAAATGACCCTTGCGACTTTTGAAAATGTCAATGTTTGCTTTAAACGTTGATTACTCATGCATGTCTCAAGTGATCGATGTCATTTTTTCACATAAGGGACTTAATAAGTGGATAAAACTGCCCTCCAAATTATCGTACAAAAAACAAGCCCGTTCAAAAGTTACATCATTATGATTAGGGGGGGACTTACTTTTTTTGTTGTGTATACATGTAAAGTTGTGATGTTTGAGTTGAAGAACTAGTTGACCGTGCCATGGGAGACAAGGATAGAAGCGTGGGATAGGACGTTCGATAGGTATGCTAGCCTGAAGCAGGAGTAGAATAGATAATTAGGAGCAGAAGTACACACCGTCGAGGTTGGGTGCAGGGGGGGGGGGGTTTGCGGGAGATTCTGTGACAAAATGGAGCCAAGCGATGGGGTTCAGGGGTAGGGAGGGGGAGAGGTGGGTGAAGAGAAAGTATGGAGCAGCCGAGACAGGCTCGGCTTGTGTTCTGTTCAAAAGGCATTTTAATGCTTTCTGAACTATTCACATCTTTTAGGTGTCAATTGGTGTGCTGTCTAGGGTATTCCAGCGGAGCACAGGCCAGCCAGGGGGAGGTGTACAATACTCAAATGGCCCAAAACCGATTATCCCTGGTGTGCTGCTGATGACACGTTGACATCGGCGGACTTTAAGATCTTTCCTTTTTTTTCATAAATTAATTACGAATGGAACTATTTCAATTATTGTTTATGTTTTGTTGAAGGGTCTTAGTACCCTCTAGAATATACCTAAGGATTGATTTCATTTTAAGATCTATCAAAAAGCCCTATTTTAGGCTCTAAATATCCCGTTTGTTACTGCGCCCAAAACAGATGATCCCTGTTGTGCTGCTGATGACACGTTGACATCTGCGGACTTTAAGATCTTTCCTTTTTTTCATAAATTAATTATGAATGGAACTATTCCAATTATTGTTTATATTTTTGTTGAAGGGTCTTAGTACCCTCTAGAATATACCTAAGAATTGATTTCATTCATTCTATCAAAAAGCCCTATTTTAGGCTATAAATATCCCGTTTGTTAATGCGCTAAATAGCTTGGACTTGCCCATATATATTTACGACTGACACATATTTGGTCGAGTTGGAGTTGGTCGAGCAGTAACACTCGCTGAATCTGCCTACAAACTGACATGGAGCGAACCCAGGTTCAAAACCTCGTCTTGTCTCTCTAATGATGACGTTAAAGAGATTCTTGTGTAGTGGGAAGGTGAAAAATAAGCCTATTGTGAGCTTTCAAATTATTTTCATGGTATTTCACAAGAATATAATTGTTTAAATTTTCAAATGCCCCTAGAGTGATAATATGACCCCAAAAAAGGCCAAACATTTGTGTGGAGGACAACATGTAGTCCCATATTTTTAGTGCAGTGCAAGTAACTCTCATAAGAATTTGGTTAATTTTGTTGGTAAATTTCATTTTGTTGATTTAAAAAACCTCACATCACAAAACAATTCTCAGATGAATTGTTAACTTCCACAATTCAATGTAATGACCACAACACTAATTACACTTTTAAGGTTGGTCCCAGATGTAAATAATCATCAGATTAATACTCGTCCGTCAAACCCTATACTCCCCCCACACCTTATCATTTCGGAACAGCTCATGCACGCCGAGAGAGAATAAATTCAGCATATACAGTGGTGGCCAAAATTATTAGAACACCAAGCATATTTAAATGATTTTAGTAATTTTCAGTCATTTGACCATTTAAATACCTTCAAAATGGTTGGAATGTCTCCGAATATCATCATTATGCTTTAAAAATTAAATACCAAAGCCATGCGTTGGAAACTCGCCCCCCCCCCCCAAGTCGCCCTTTTTTATGTTACACCACCAATTGAAAAATCTAAAAACCTTGCCCCTTTCAGGATCAAAGTAACGTAACGTAAAACATTTTAAGCCTTTCCCTACAAAAGTATATATATTCTGAAAGGAAATTTCCTGAGGATGTCGAAAATGGCATTCATAACAACACAGGGTGATGTAGTTACATCTTAAAGGAGGACTCCAGGCTGAATTTTAAAAAGTTTTGTAAAGTAAAGTAAAATTTAACAAGTACAACACAGAAAATTTCATCAAAATCGGATGAAAAATAACAAAGTTATGCATTTTTTTAGGTATTGAATTATTTTCGTAAAACAGTTCTTGGCATTGTCTCATTGTCTCATTTGAATATTTGAATATTCAAATGAGCAAAATGATGATGTCACAGTCCCCCTACTTCTTGTGTATTTTATTATATGAAATCCTATTTTTCTCATTTTTTCATATATTGCGTATACAGAACATCTATCCCAAATACTGAAATAGGTAAAAGCACTAGTGACCTTGAACATTCCACAATGATTAATCCCTGTTTGTATGTCCTTGGGGAAAAAATCTTGATAATTGGTATTTCATACAATAAAATACAAAGAAAGTAGGGGGACTGAGACATCATCAGTTTGCCAATTTGAAGATGGCAAAAACTGTTTCCTAAAAAAAAATCAAAACCTATAAAGAAAATTCATAACTTTGCTATTTGTGATCCAATTTTGATGAAATTTTCAGTGTTGTGCTTTTTCGATTTTACTTTATTTTTCTAATAATGCAAATCTCCAGGCCAAAGGAGTCCTTTAAGTGGCGATTTTTAAATTATTTTGGAAGGGCCCCAAATTTTTAATTCAGTGCCCCTATTTAAGTCCCTCGTTCCAATGACCCTTGATATTTCAACATATTTGAATTGCTCATGAAATTTCCTTTTAAAAACATACATAATGAAAAAAATAGTCTAACTTTTGATGGGGAGGGTTATTTTGGTCATCTCACCACCAAGGGTGGGGGCAAATCCACCCTCCATACTTGACCAAATTTTCTGAAACTTAGCATGTATTTGAAGTATATTAGAATAGATAAGCCTGATAAGTTTCATACTTTTACCTCAAATACTTTTTGAGCAATCGGCATAATGTAATTGGCATTTTACTTTTTTGCATTTGGACTACATATTTAACACACAAGTCTATAGGGAAACCAAAAGCGCATTGCGCAACAATTAGTAATGCTGCGCATTACCAGATGGTCGAAACTAAACACAACACAAAAAGAAAGTTCCCCCTATTTCAGATAGCCATAATTTTTTAACCAGGAGGAATTTTAAAAATCTAATTATATGTCCATGTAGGGAATTTAATTAGCCACCATAGGAGCGAATTTTAGCAAAAATCATCAAGTCATGCTTCAATGATTAATGGTTGAATGCAAAAATGTCATTATTTGAAGTTCAAAAGCCTAAAATCACAACTTTGATTCAATGATGCAAAACGTGCTTCCCAACATACGGAAAGGAAATTTGTGTCAAATTTCACGGTTGAATGAGCATGCAGCAAAAATTGCCCAAACTGCGATTTTTACTTCTTTGCCATGGTATAATCGATCAAATGTGAGAGAATTCCTGTTTTGGAAGTGTATGCAAACAATATCCATCCATTCACGGTTGAATGAACCCATCAACCAACCAAAAAATAGACCCTTTTAGAATTACGAAGGGTCATTGTAGTAATGTTATGCACTAGAAATCATCTCAATAACATTTTTTGGGTTTTATTTATATTCTTTGGGCACGTATCAATGATCCTATGGCATTTATTTAAAAATTCATGTTTCAGTGAGCACGTGAGACTGGAAAATCCCTTTTCTCATGTATGGACTAAAATTCTAATTCTTACTTTGATTGAATATAACAATTCTTTTCGGGGAGTACTTTTGAAATTTAAATTCATAAAAATCCTGATGTTTCATGCCTCAGTGGGCACAAAATACAAGAAAATCATGAAAATAAGAAGAAAGTTTCAGGCTTCGTCATAGTTCAGTGACTTTTCGAATACGTAATTTGAGTAACGATCATGTTAGTTGAGGACCAGTTAAAGCTATGTGCAAAGTTTCATAAAATAATTCAGTCAAATGGACAAAAACTGACAATTGAAATATGCCAAATTTCACTTTTGTTTAATAAACTTTTGTTAAATCTATGTACATAAAGTCAATGGAGGAGGAACTCAATACCTGACAAATGTAAAATTTGGCCAATTTCATTGATGATTATTGTTAATAATACCGTGAGTTATGTCACGATACTTGGCACACAGCTTCAACGAATCCCCAACTAACATGATCTTGATTCAAATTACGTATTCGAAAAGTTACTGAACCATGACGAAGCCCGAAACTCTCTTCTCATTTGCCTGATTTTCTTTTATCTTGTGCCCACTGAGGCATGAAACATCAGGATTTTTGTGAAAATAAAATCAAAAGTACTCCTAAACAAGAATTGTTATATTCAATCAAAGTAAGAATTTGAATTTTAGTCCATACATGCAGAAAAAGGGCTTTTCCAGTCTCACGTTCTCACTGAAGCATGAATTTTTAAATAAATGCCATAGGATCATTGACACGTGCCCAAAGAATATAAATAAAACCAAAAAAATGTTATTGAGATGATTTCTAGTGCATAAAATTACTACAATGACTCTTGGTAATTCTAAAATGGCCTATTTTTTGGTTGGTTGATGGGTTCATTCAACCGTGAATGGATGGATATTGGTTGCATACACTTCCAAAACAGGAATTCCCTCACATTTGATCGATTATACCATGGCAAAGAAGTAAAAATCGCAGTTTGCGGCAATTTTTGCTGCATGCTCACTCAACCGTGAAATTTGACGCAAATTTCCTTTCCGTATGTTGGGAAGCACGTTTTGCATACATTATGACGTGTAAATTGTGTAAAATCTGAAAATGGGTCCGATATCATTGAATCAAAGTTGTGATTTTAGGCGTGTGAACTTCAAAAAATGACATTTTTGCATTTAACCATTAATCACTGAAGCATGACTTGATGATTTTTGCTAAAATTCGCTCCTACGGTGGCTTATTAAATTCCTTACATGGACATATAATAAGATTTTTAAAATTCCTCCTGGTTCAAACATTATTGATATCTGAAATAGGGGGACTTTCTTTTTGTTTTGTGTTTATATAAATTTGGTATCAACATATACGTAAGACCCTATGCTAAAAAGTCATGAAAGCTCATGGAACATAAAAGATATCTTTAATTTGATTTTGGGAAATGAACTAGGGCATTGAAAATCCCATAGACTTTGTGTAGGTTCAGGTGTTCTAATAATTTTGGCCACCACTGTACTTCTATGTGTCAAATATTCACTGATCATGCCCATTTAAATACAGATGTATTTCAGTCAGAATATGTCTCGGGTTCCTCCTGTCCCAATCTAAAGGATTCAAATTTAGTTTCTAAAAGTCAGGTTTGAAAAGAAGAAGATATGATTGCAACACCATCTCTCCATATATGTATGCTTTACTTTGGATACCATAGAAAAGAAAACATAAAAATTATCACTAATTTTTTCATTTACATTTCATTTACTTTGCTATTCGTCCTCGAATCGCCCAACCTACCGAAACTGTAACCCCGAAAATATTTGCTCTATTGTCTCCTATCATCCCTCCCACGATATAAAGGGCGCCCTCTTACGATAAAGGCACTCGGCAAAAGCCTTCCCATAAAACCTCCTCTTGTCTCATCCCACCCTAAAACTTCTATGTAGTGATGGAACGGGGGAAGGAGGGCGGGATTGTGGGCAAATATATAATTCTTTATTGTAAATAATAAAATTAGTGATAATTTTTATGATTTACTTCAAAAGAATGATATATTTGCCTACTTTGCTATACTGACCAGCACCGAAGCGGCACTGGGCGGGCAACATCTACAGTTTTAGTTAGTCATGGATGACGCCGCCGCCATGATAGGAACATAGAAAAAAATTCCTTCCATAGCAGTAACGTCCCTAATAACCCGTCTTGCATATTTCCTCCACGGAAATTCCCTGAAACTAGGCCCACGAAAAGCTGATACACTTAGTATCGTGGGTCCTAAGATAGAGTCAGGTACCCTGGCCCTCGGGTCCGCAGCTTTGATAGCTGCCATTATCCATCTCGAGATAGTACTTCTCGATGCTGGTCCGAAAGATTCCCTGGATATAACAAAAGGTTAGTCAGATTTACAGAACTTTTTGACATTTTTTCAGGAATCATTAAACGCCTTCACCGGGCACCACACTCTGTCGTCGTGCATCGATGAGAATTTCTGTTTTAAAGGACGTAGAAAATTTTTACAGTCCCGGACTACTCTGTCTGATTCACGTTAAAATCATGGCATTATAGGGATAAAACGAACACCTCCATTTTCTCAACGTATGTGACTCGTTGAAATAGAAGGAGCGTGCAACGAACTTTGCGTTATCCTGACGCTATCGTAATAAGGAAGTACTTCTTGATTGTCGTATCCAGACAAGATGCCGAAACAGTGGTTCAAAGGAGTGTTAGCTAGGGCCTGAGGCACTCGCGGTAAGCTCCAAGAAGGGACCCGAGGTCTGAATTAGGGTCTCTTAAGAGACAGAGAACTAAGAAGAACTGATAACTGAGGATCAGCTTAGACTGACGATCCATCGTCTAAACTTAGAATAATAGTTGAGATAGCTGCTCTATATCCACCTAGGGTAGACATCGAATTACCCTCGTCGAGCGAGCAATGATGAAGTCCGCTATGGACGGGAGAAAGGTTTCTCTCGGAACCACCCGCTTTTTCTCGTACCAACCAAGAAAGGTTTACAGTTTGGAAGAGTAAACTTTTCTAGTGGATACACTCCTACTTACTACTAGCAGAGAGGAAGCGCGTTCGTAGAACCCTGCAGCTCGGACTGAATTCGCGATAACGGCTGACCAGTTAATAGAAGATGTTTCGGGTGCTCGAGAAGTATCCCTAACCACTGCTGGTATACTAAGTTCTCGCACCACGGCAGGTGCCATGGTTCCTCTGCCAAGCAGAGGGAGAAAAATCCCGAAACCATGCCCGGTTGGGCCAGGGAGGAGTGATGAGAATCACCGACGCCCTGTCCTTCCAAATTCTTCCTAAGGACAAGCGGAAAGAGACTAAAGGGAGGAAGCATAAGACTTCCGACCTGTCCCAGGAATTGAGACCGCGTCCCAAGGTATCCCCGTCACCTCCATTATCTTAAATATAACTTTGAAAGACGGATGTTCATTGCTGACGCGAAGAAGTCTAACTGAGGTCGAACCTGCGACTTAGCTGCGTGAAGATCCGGGGAGACAGCGACCACTCTGATGGAAGTCACTTTCCTGTCAACAGGAAATCGGCTATAACGTTCTCCATTCCCGGTATGTGCGAAGCGACTGGACCGAAGTTCTCGCTGTTGCATCAGACCCAGAGTTGCAAGGTTACTCTGCTCAACTTCAGGGAGAGTGTACCTCCTTGGCGATTGATATACGACCTCACTGCCGTGTTGTCCGTTCGAATCATAAACTGTCCGGTCCTTGCAAAGGTCCTTGAAAAGGGGAAGCAACTTCCACACCGTTGGAAACTCCAAAGCGTTGATGTGTGGCAAGGTCTCGGAGATTCCAAATCCCCGAGGTCAAGTGACCTTGATAATGACCTCTCCATCCTATCTGTGACGCATCTGTGGTCAACGTGACTGAAGGAAGGAGGAGCGCAAAATGTTTTCCTTGAAGAGTGAACTCCTTATCTACCCAAAGGTGGATAGGCGGCTTATCTCCACTGGAAAGGGAATCCTCGACGGAGGCGAACTGAAATTCAGACTGAAAAGTTTCAAGAGCCGAATCTGAAGAGGTCGCGTTAGTAGTCTGCCATTTTGGGACCAGGACTATTAACTTCGCTAGGCAACCTAAACATCCTTGTCACATTATCGCTTGAAACCTTCTCAACGCGATCAGAGACCGCGGCGTTAGGCGGATCGGATCTTCTACTCTCTCCAAACTGGGTCTCGTCAGACGATCCGTGATGTCCAGTTGAGTCCCTAGATAGGTTGGAATCAACTCCGAATTCTTTCAATTGATGAGGAAGCCTAAAACTTTGAGAATGTTGATGGCCTTCATATTGAGGATCACACGAATCGAACCTCCGCGCTTGGGGATAACGAATATGGGAGATAAGCACAATCGTGGGTAGATTGTGACTTCCTCTATTGTCTCCCTTGAGCTGTGCTCCAGGACAAAAGACACGTCGAGAGATTGGGTGGATGACTCCTGAGGACACCCTCGGGTAGAGGTTCCTCGAGATCTATTTTGAGACCGGCTCTGATCATTGAAAGGATAACAACGTCGTTTGTGATCAATTCCCAATTCGGAAGAAATTCCCGGAGTCGGCCTTCCATCGGACCCATTATTTCCCCAAACGTTGGCGGGAAGTCACCTCTGGCGCTTCCCTCCCCTACAAAACAGGGTGAGAGTTGGAAGCCGAGCTGAACTACTCCTGCCACCGCCTCTACCCCCTGACCACCGCGACCTCCGCGACCCGGCTGGCCCTGATGCGGAGCATCGCTTCTGACCTCATTGTCAGACAGTTGATCCTGGTAGGAGAAAGGTCGCCGTGAGGGTTGTTGGTACAAACAGATTGCGTATTGAAAGGTATCGGAGGTTGTTTCCAAACCTCTCTGACCTACTCTGAAGTTCCCTAGCCTTCTTCTCCCCTCTACTTCCCGCTTGAAGATGGATGCAAAATCCTGACCGCAACGAAATTATGAGTCCACCGGAAGCCTGTCCAGTATGTCTGGGAACAAGGCATCCTTGCCCCTAAGTTTTCTCAAAATCTCTTCTCTGCGGTCTCTATCCGTCAGGTGGGAAAGAGGCCGCTAATTGAGAAACCGCCAGGGATGAAACTTTTTCAAGGCAAAAACTCTACCCTCTCAGAAGTCGAAACTCCAGCTCTTTAGATGACGCTAGGAGTTTGATCCACATGACATTAACCTCCGTCAATCTGACTCCGGGAGCAATCAGATCAGCTACAAGTGAACCTTCTTTGTTCATGAGGTCTGATTAGTGACCCGCATCCTATCTGCCGTCCCAAACAGTATCAGAGATAATGTCTAAAATAAGGAAGGTCTCCTCACCCTCCTGGACGAAGGATAATTCTCACCTTAGCCGTTCCCTTAACTCTTCCTTGTAAGTTTTAGGGAGACTAACTCAAGGTTCTGTTTCTCGTCAGATCTAAGTCAGGGATTCCATACGACCCTGTGTTACTTCCGGTTCGAATCCTGCATACGGCGCGTATTTAGGATAAAACCCGGACTCTCTCGGACAGCCTCGGTTGAGTTCGAGCTGAATAGGGAACCTCCTCTTCCGAGGGCGTCTCCTGCTTCTGAAGAAACAACTCGGACGTCCTCTTTGACCGATCAAATAGAGGGGCCTAATACGTCGCGGCTTCGTTGACCAACATCATCGGAGTGCGATCTCTGAGTACCACTTGCAAGAGTGGAGCGATGATCTGGTATCAAACACCTCCTCCTCCTCTTAGTTACAGGAATCTAAAAAATTCTCTCTGTGCGGATTCGTGAGTACCGAACTCCATGAAGGAAGAGGATAAATCCCCTCGGTTCTGTGAGTAACCTTCTTAGGTTCCGACGGAACCTCATACAACGGAGTGGTCGAAGCGACGCGACTCTGAGGGACGATACGTGACTGCTGCGACGTCTGACCCGAAATTTTAGCGACCGGCAACTGCGACATGGTTGAATGTTGACCCACTTCCAAGAGACTCCGGTACCAATCCCGAGCCCCTACCGATGGGTCTCCCGAATTTGCTGGCAGAAGAGATCTCCGATTGTGTACTGGCGCTGTCGTGAAATCTTCCGAAACTGTAGGGAGAGCTCCTAACTCGGGAACTTGCATCGGGAACTGAACCCGAGACTTCATGATTGCTAGACAGGTGCTCTACCGCTATCGAAAGATAGACAGACTTAGGAGAATTATTCAGAAGACGGAAGTTCGATAGACTCGAAGAAAGGTTTGATTCTCCTAAACACTCTAGGATCCCAAGATCCTACATTTTTGGAAGATTCGACACCCTCCGGACGATCTCAAACTTCTGGATCGGTTTTGAACCGAAAGGCGATCTTTGTCGTTCGAACCTGAGTCCCTTGCATGAGAAGCACTGACGAACACGTTAGACCAATTCACATCTCACTGAACAATTTCACGGTCCTTGGAGATCGTTCACATGGCAATCAATTAATTTCGATCGATTTGCCGTGATCGTTAACTGAAATTGCCCTCCTCAATCAAATTTGGATGCGTTACTGGGTCGGCCAGGCGCTGCAAGGCCTTCCCTGGAAGGCGATAATTCGAAGTTTCCGTGACGACTTCACAAGAGATTGCGGTAACGTGGATGTGGACTTACGAATTGCCACCATGCCTACGCACCTTTGTGCGGGGTTGTGAGTCCCGACTTTTATTAACGATCGATTCTGGAGCTATCGATTTCATTACGATCGGTTCCAGCTTGAACTATTTATTGAATGAACACAATAAAGAACACAATAAAGAACACAATAAAGAACACAATAAAGAACATTACAAAACAAAACAAAAATTTACCAGAAAACAATCCATAGCGATCGGTTCTGGAGCGATCGTTTTATTTACAATCGATTCTGCCGTGATCGATTCACCAGGGTTATTTTTTTTGTTTTTAAGTATGTTTTTATTTCTTCCAAATAATACAACATAACAATCAATAACGTACATGGTACTCATACTACAAAGAAAATTGTTTATAACACAAATCATCATATCAATTATATCACTATATATCCATTTTACAATACAGTAATGTACAACAAAATTTTACTCTTTTGAATCACATAAAATATTGATTGTAAATATGGAAGAATTATATGTAAAAAAGAAAAGAGGGACTTAAAAAAAAAAAAAAAAAAGTTCCTCCATTCTTTTCATTTCCTTAAGAACTCTGAAACCCTCTCTCTCTCTCTCTCAAAAAGAAAGAAAGAAAAAAAAACAAAAAAAAACGTCAGAGATCTTAAGGAAAAAACCACCCTCCCCTCTAAAATAACCCACCCTCCTCCCCCTCCTCCTCCCCCCTCAGGAATTCCACTTGTCTGGTCAGGGATACGGATTCGTTTACACAAAACAAAAGACAAAAACAAACAGGATGATAACTTGCAATCGGCCCCCTCGCTCTCCTATGAAGATGTTTAAGATTGTGTTCCATTTCTTAAGGTTAGAAGAGAAATTGTGTTTCTTCTTCTGAGAGCCAAACCGTTTTTCGTCCCATTCTTCTTCTTTGAGACGCTTACTTTTTAATTTCATTGATGGAATAGGTGAACCTCGTTCTCTTCCTCTAAAAATAAGATACTTAACCAGATTAAAAAAATGATTACAATTTTTTCCTTACCTGATTTTCTAAAATATATACCAAAAGATGTCTTGCATTTTAGATTATTTATGGGAATAAGGTTTAAAATATCATTACTGTTATTCCAAATTAAATCTTAGCGTTTTTGGCATTCGCAGAAAATATGTGGCGGTAGGTTTTCTTCTTCCTTTTTACAATAAGCACATAGGCATTTTGAAACAAAACCAAAACGAATAAATGATGATTTTGTATAAATGATTCCATGTATCAGTTAAATTGAAACTCTCTGTAGCTCTGACATTTAGTGTACATTCTTGGTCTTCTGAAAATATTTTCCGTGTCTTTTAAGTGTAATTTATATTTTTTTTTCTTTATCCAGTGGATAGAGTAGTTTTTTAATCAAAGAAGCTAGCTTCTTTTTAAACATAATATATTATCGGCAACATATTTTTAAAAAACAAGGCATATACTCAGTCTCCTGAGTATTTCTTCATTTCTCCTCAGTATTTTTTCCAGTCTATTTGTATTGTTTCATTAAATATGCTTTTATCATTTGATATACTTCTTCTTAATCCACTGTTGAAATATGTAATAGCGGTTCAAGATTCCTTGTTATCCATAATGTGTTTTAGTTTAATTATGTTTTTATAAACAGAGATTATGATGGCATAATCGAACATTACTCTTATAAGTTATTATTGAATATCACTTCATTTCCTTGTAAGGTCTTTGATTTGAAATCCTTTGTATCAGTCCACACTTCCAATGAATTATATAATGAGGCAAGAATGACCAAAAGAAGGCCAAAAAGAAGTCCATAAGATGCAAATAAGGTCGGAGGAAAGAATAATATGTGATCCTTATCAGGAGTTATTGTCGAGTCTGCAAATATTGGAAGTATTGTTTATTCGTTTCATATCTTGATCTTCCAAAGGACGTTTAACCAACATACGCCTCTGTGCTTGATCCCATGCTAAAATTCATCATTTTGCAAGACCTCCTGCTTGTAATAGCTAAATACATTGTTTTTTCTTAATCTTGTTTCTACTCTCCACAAAAATCTGAAATGTAATTGGATTCTAACTCATAAATAATATTTCGGGACTGTGTAAAGCGATGCACAGTATTAATATTTAGAATAATGAACAGTTTATTATAGTATAATAACCATCAACGTTTAAGTCTTCTTGTTCACCAGATTTAATAGTCTGTTAATTTTACTTGTATTCTTAATTATACATTTTCTTTTATTTTCAACATCCAAAGAAACCAAATACCCCAAAATTCTACAATATTTATACCGAATTTACATTGGTAAATTTCCTTGTAAGGACCTAATAAAATGATTTTTTGTCTTTTCGTGTGTTAACTTTAAGTCCTGATATTTTCCTGAAATTTTTCTAACAAAGCACTACATTTTTTATGCAGAATCCCATTACTAACAAAATAGTAGTATTCTGCCATACATAGCTTGTTTGACTTTGTGTTCCCAAAGCATATCCTTGAATAGAATCTTATACCTAATTTACATGTCTTCTCTTAATCTCTAATAGTTCATGTTTTGATACATAATTTAAATTCTTATCCGTTTTGAGATCATCCTTTACGCTGTCATAATTTAGGTTCTGTAGTGCTTATATTATTTGCCAATATTTCAATGCACCAAATAAAGAGATATGACGATAAAGGTCCCTTGTCTAACACCTTTTCTACGTTAAAATAACCTGTTGAGAGTGCCTCATAAAATATTACAGCTTTTCTTAAATATTATTTTTAACCACTTACAAAATTCGGGCCGAAAAAACCCCAAAAAGGGGCATTCCAGGACTCTCAAAAGAAAAATAATGCGAAATTGAATCAAATGCTTTTTCAAAATCAAATTACTACAAGATACCCTGGAGAATTTTTATTTAGAAGTATGAAATATTATGTCATCTATTATTCGAAAGCTTCCCCAATATTACGCCCCTTCATAAACCTATCTGATCCATTAAATAACATTTTCCAGAACTTCCTAATTTTTGGCCAACACTTTAGAAATTATTTTGTAATCTATATTAATAATGAATAGGTCTATAATTCTTCACAAGATGTGGGTCTTTACCATCTTTACTATCAAAAAATAACAGCTTGTTTTTGAGAGCCGATAATTCTCCAAACATAAGCTTTCCTGAATGCTCCTAACATTACATTTATCACCAAAAGTATAATAGAATCTGCTGTAAGTCCACATTTTGCTTATTGTGTTTCATTTCTTTTAAACGCAAAACATTCTCCTTCAGAAATGTCCCCTTCACAGAGTTCTTTATTTTCATTTGATATATTGGAAGCCTCGGAAAAAATTCAAATCCATATTTCAATTCTTTCTCGATATATATGTATAAAATGTCTTAATCTGATTTAACACTCTCGCTGATGATTTCTCCGTCTTCAGTGACTAACTTAATAATACTTTTCTTTTATTTATCTTTAACAATGATTAAAATATCTCGAGCTCTTTCTCCACTTTCGTACCATGAAGCGCGGGACCTAATTTTATCCCTTTCGTTAATTAATCATAAGGTTTCACCCAATCTTTCTTTTTGTTCTTCTAACTTCTTCACTACTCTTCATCTATATGAAAGGCAAGACTATGTTCTATATTGACTACTTCATTTTCAAGAATTTGTCTTTTTCTCTTCTTTCTCTGGCTAGCCTTTAGAAGAGTTTGAGAAAACTCTAATTTTCATTTCAAGTAATCCACAAAACTCTCCTATCCACGATTTCTGTGATTAATTCATTTTAATTGTGACTATCCTCCTTCATTTTGTTAACATATTCTATTGTTTCCACAAAGACTATATTAATTTCCAATACGATCCTTTCTTCGTGTCCTGTCGTTTCAATTTTATCATACATAAACAGAGCTATTCCGAGTGATCAGGTTGCTATGGATGGAACTATGTCACACCTAATAACAACCTTCTAATTCTTCTGATATCAACCAGTAGTCTATTCGACTTTGCATAAATGGATTACTTTTAGTATATGTGAATTGTCTTTTAAAGGTTTTCTTTCTCTCCATATTATCAATTAAGTTTAAGTTCAACATGGCATTACTTTACTAAATCTATTTGATGACCTGAAACGCATTCCCGTTATAATCTAACTCAGCGTTTATATAATCATATTAAAATCACCACCCCAATATTACAGGGTTATTACCCTTATTCAGTTAGCAGTGGTTCTCTGCAGCTCTTAGCATCTTTTCTGGTCTTTTCTCTATTACTTGTAGGAAATATACATTACTCAACACCATTCTATATCCTTGTTACTTCACAGTCTATTAAAAAATAACGCCCATTTTCATCTTGAATCTTATTTATTAGTTTAAAACCAGAGTACTCTTAACCAGAATAAGTCACCCTTAACTATGGGAAGTTCCATGACTAAAAAACAGAGGCCATCCCACATAGAAGACCATTTATCTTCACTGTCCTTTGAGCTGACGCTTTCTTGTAAGAATATAATATCTCCCTTTTCCTTACTCCAAGAAAAGATTCTTCCCCTTTTGGCATTATCTCTGATTCTTCTGACATTTTAGAATACAATTTAAATTCGAGACATGTGTTAGTTTATCCATAGGTAAGATGTAATGAGATCCGAACCTTTATACACCTACTCTTAATGATTTTAGGGAGAGCGAGTGACTTAACCATTTCCAGTTATCCATTCCCTTAGAATTATCCGACCTGTTGAAATTCCCATCAAGTTTTATATCATAAAATTGACAATATAACATGCAGCTCCGACCAAAAAAGTAGAATCCCTACCATACCCCAGTACCCGTGACCCAGGCATACAACCCCATCCACCCATACCACTACCCCTACGAAGAACCCAAAAGAAAAGACCGTTCACATTTCTAAAACGACAAATGAAATTTCGAAAATTTCAAGCCCCTCCCAATCACATCTATTCTATGGCTTTTAAACTCAAAGTATTTAATCTATTTTTTCTTAAAGATGAACCAAAAGTTTGTCTACTTATTGCAGAAGATAATACACCTTATACTTCGAGAGAAAAGATAGAAAAAAATCAAAGACAGGTAGGATACAATTAAAAGATAACATTGAATTAAAATTGGTGAGTGTTAGGAGCGCATTTGCATTCCTCTAAACAAAATAATAAGTAGCCTTTGTATTGAATAGTAGCAAGTATTCAGAATATAGGAGAAATACACTGATTTTGTTGTTGTTGTTGTTGCTGCATACAATAAATATGAAGAGCTGTATAAAATACAATTACTCCTTATAGCATCCTTCAACTAATTAAAAAAAAATAAAATAAATAAATAAATAAAAAATAAAAAAATAAAGTAGTCTTTTGTATGTCCTTATGCTTAAATTACTTTGGTATCTACTTGTTGAAAGAAATAAATCTTCTCAATTGCGTTTGTTAGGAAAAGAAGGGGAACCCTCTTTTATTTGATTCTCTATGTTCTCGATCCTCTGAAGATGGCCGAAGACCAGCTGGGACGAGTCTTGTTTTAAATTCACACTCGCCCTCCTGCCGTCGACAGACATGACCAGCTGCGTTGTGACACAAGAAGCCGTGACGAGTCTCAAACAATAATTATACACTCGCCTTCCAGCTCTCCTGGCCAATCAAGCCAAGAAACTGATCGTGATTTTAGAAGAAGTAATATCGTCATCTCTAATCAAAGATCACCACGTTCAGTCAAACTCCGGCCACGAGAAGCCAGTGACGAGGTCACCCAAAAAATGAAACTCTCGCCACCAGCCCCGCTGACCAATCAAAGCTGACGAAAACAGCCACGTCACGACTACTGAATAGCTAATTGTCTCTTAATCAGGGTCTGACATCGTATGATTTTACAAAGCTATTTTGCCTGCCCTATCTTAACGGAATGGTCTTTACATTCATTCGTAGATATTCTAGCCCTGTAGAACATTTCTCACCCTCTGACATCACTTAGGAATCCCTAAACTATTTCGCTTAAGTAATTCAATCTGGTGACCATTCTGTGCATTACCCTAGTGCACACTATTGTCTATCTTAAACTAATTCGTTAAAGTGCATTCCTTCCAATATTTCGATAGACAAACGGCCCTTTGAATATTTGTTATTAACAACACTAAGCAATCACGAGCATTTGAATATGTTTAAGATAAGTTTTAAAAAAAAGCTATTCTCCGTCTCCCAAACCTTACAAAATTTGTAACAGGCACATCTTTGCATTTCTTTTTCGTAGGCATGTAAATCTCTTAAATATTTGTCATCATCTGACAGCCCTGACAAGTCAATAAACTGTAAGAAAAATGTCTTTTGTTGCGTCAAATAAAATGTCTGCACTGACATGCTTTGTATATGCTAATCAAATGCATGGTGTCAACAAAAAAACCTTATAAAACATGAGTGGTGCATATTTTCGGTATAATTCCACTAGGATAATCATTCTGCGGAATGTCATTAGGACTACAATCTTAATATTCAAGGAACAGATATACATACTACATAATAGTACAACTTAAAGTTTAACGTTTTCATTTTACCTCTCTGACCTCCCTAATTTGAATAAATATTTGTCGTGAAAGAAAGAGTACTGACCTCTTCCCAGGATTGATTCTTCATTCTCCAAAAACCTCTCTTTTAGTATGACATTCCTTTATGAGAACAACGAGAATATCGACCTCTCCCTACATTCAAGCACATTTCATTTCATTCATAAATATTTTCCTCATTATTTATTTCTATTCTCATGTTACATGACCATTATCTTTTCAGGTTCACAGTTTATTCATCAGTTCCATTATTTTTTTCCTCAGCATAACCTGATAACTAAACGGTTTTAAAGGGCAAATCAATGCCAATTTCTAAATGCAAACATTCCTAGTCTTTAAACCCAGGAAACATAACACATGAAAAATATTATATATATATGGAATATATTTTCTTACATTTATCTTTATCAAAAATCAAAACGTGGAAAGACAGAAAAAAAAAAAAAAAAAAAAAAAAAAACTTATCTTATATCAAATCTACATACTCTGTCATGCAGGCACACATCGGAGCGTATTTCATCAATATACTTTCCACATAAAACACTGAGAAGACTACTTAGAGAAGAGATCTCTCTCTTTTTGTT
>CALNVZ010002833.1:1151-21900 GCA_940671915.1 Paracentrotus lividus
ATAACTGTGAGTGAAGATTGTTTAGTGGCATGTTATTATTGATGGCTTGCCCGTCAGAGTAGAGATTTGTATATAAGAGAGATTTCCTGTAGTTAAT
This sequence comes from Paracentrotus lividus, assembly GCA_940671915.1. Lineage (NCBI taxonomy): Eukaryota > Metazoa > Echinodermata > Echinoidea > Camarodonta > Echinidae > Paracentrotus > Paracentrotus lividus. The sequence continues at coordinate 1,249 of CALNVZ010002833.1, forward strand.
TATTTTCCTCCTTTGGATGGGTTAAGTGTCTGGAATCCATGTAGCCTCATCGGTAAAATTTAATCATGATATATCCACTGCTTACGCTCCTACCCGGAGTTTTCTGAAAGACACAATATCAAAGAAGAGAGAAATAAATAGAGGAGATTGTACACATCCTACAGAGTTAGAAAACGTACTGCAGTACTCATGGAAAATCCAATTATACGCCCTGGACAATGATTCGCCGACACCGGACAAAACTACCAGCTCCAGAGAATAGGGTTACGGGCGAAAGTGTAGGATATCCAAGGGTAAGCTTCTTGCTATAGAACCGAGATTATTTTTTTTTTTGTTTTTTTTTTTTTTTTGTCTCCTTTATGTCAAGTAAAAGTTAACGACTCAGCAATGAAAAATTTCAAAATAAGTACACAGTACGATTTTCGGTTTAATCATTTCTTCTTAATGAGAGTATAACTATGAAAATAGAAGTCAGTTTTGCAAATTGTCATTTGTTTTATTCTCTTAGAATTTACCAAGCAATTTTGGGAACATAGGGTATATAACACAAACCTCTTCAAGTATGTCTTACACTATTTGCTAATCCTTTTATGACCATCTACTATCAGACAATACACTAGGGAATAGCGCCTATACCTTTACATGCTGCTTTTTCCCTCTAGTCAAGTTTTGCTATGTGAAATTAGCAAACCGATACGCAGTTGTGCTCAGCCCGTGTCACAGTGACAGATCTGAATTGATCATCTCATCAAATTGAACTTGAATTTCAGGTGCACAGTTTGCTAATGTCAATCTGACACACATTCGCACATTTATTACCGTGAATTTCCATAATAATTCAGCGCAAATAGAGCAAATGAAAGTTATCATTTTGACTCTGATTCAATGATAATGAACACACATATAATTTAAAAGTGCACTGACTGAGAGGCGAAATACCATATATATTAATATATAATATATATATATAGCCTATATACTAATAGTATAAATGATAAGTACCACCCACATGTATATATACATGTATATAAATTGGTGGGCACAACGAAATATCGATAGGCCTGTGCAACTTAAAAAATAGTGACACAAAACCAAGAATCAAACCGAAAAAAGGAATGAAGCAACTCTAAAACTCTTGAAAATGGTTTTAGAATTTTAACAAACCACAACAATCAACAACACAAAGGGACTTCAGAAATGGAACTAAAAAAAATCAAAGAATGTAAGAAGAGAGGACAACAACTGATCTTATACTTCGTAGGCTTGCATACTCAGATTTAAAATGAAATCGTATGCGGGGTGCGTATATGAATTATTAAATTATTATTTTATCAGACTTGGATAGTTGTGATTGTAATACATATTAGATGAATAATAAGTTCAGTCTGGCTAGCCTCAAGACATGCAAAAGACATTTTACATTAAGCAACAGTACTGGCGATGCATAAACCTAACAATCCGTAAGTAGAAATTATTAATAATATTTAATTGCTCGAGATATGTTGGTCTTTCATACGAAATAATTTTAAAGGGTGTCCACCCGACTGAAACTAAACAATTTAACTTATGGCAGAAATCAACTTAATTGAGGTTGTGTTTTGGAAAAAATTCATAATTAAAAGGAGGCAGGACACATCTACTTACATTTGTAATTTCGTTTTTAATGTGGAAATCCTTTATGAGTGGTGAGCTGGGTTGTAACTGTATATTCAAAATTTATAAATAGGTTATATTATATATTATCAAATCATTATATTAATAGAACTTTTGTCAAAATTATGCAAGACTGCTGGAAGATTCCATAATACAGAGATAACACCACATTTTTTAAAGGATAATTTATAGATAAAAACCAGAACCCATTGAGGAAACAATGGCGCCCATGTTGTTATTGGGCTATCCGTCGGTACAATGTGGATCTTCTAGCAACACAAGGAGGGGAACTTAAGGTCGGGGCAGCGCTAAATTCCCCCTACACAAGGGCAGTTGTCGCCCAAAAAGCTGCGAGAATGGAGCGTGTTTGAGGGAACGATACCCGACGTGCGCAAGATGATCGGCATAAACATGGGAAGTGACAGTGATCACGGTAAAGTCAGTCTGTTTTGGAGAGCGAGCAAGAATCATGCACCAAGACTAAAGGGAAGGAAATGACGGAGGACTTCAGCTGCTTCGTCTAGAGCCTAAGCTGACACATCCCGATCATGCGTACTGGACTCTTAAATGCCATCTAGACAACGCTGCAAGATTGAGCAGATAGGAAATTCTATCTTAAGACTTAAAATTCTTTATTTCTATTGCTCTCAACGCTATCAACACAATTATCTTTGGACGATTTTATATTTGATTTCGGTGGCGCCCCACCCTGCCGCACCCTCTTTCCCCCCCCCCTGGTTGATATAATTATGATACACCTCGTCACACTCACATAAATATCCTGTACAACGCAACTTCGCATCGACACCACGACGCATACACAAAACACAACACATCACTCCCACACACCCAACAACCATTACACTACACCACTCACGCACAACACATACGCACATGAGAATTAAAGACTCTTTATAGGCACCTGCTAACTCATAATGTTGTGGAGTAAGGGATGGTTATAACCTGTAAGTCGAATCCATCGTCGTTTTTGCGCTCGCGTAGTCGATCTGTGCCACAAGTGGAAGGTGATTGTGGAACTGTTGCCGTTGAAGCTGTGTGCATTCCTTGCGTAGTCGTTTTGGGGCGGTGGTTCCCTAGTGTCAATCGTCGAAGGTGATGTGTGTCGTTGAGGTTGTTTTTACAGTAGTTGTTGGTAATCAAGGCAAGGATAAACGCGCAAGAAATAATCCCGTGAGTCGCAATCCACTAAATGAGATATTACAACGGAGCAAAATATGTAGCTTAGGAATATTTTGAGTTGTATACAGGGCAACGGAAAAGATTTCCAGCGGTGCACTATCATATGTTAGCACACTTAGCATATAAAAATAAGATGATGATGATTTTAAGGTTAAAGGGTCATATGTTACAAAGAAAACCTTAATAGATGTAGGGTATTAAAAATACATAACACTATGAGGAGGGCATAATATATAGTGATAAGTAATAGTTGGATATTATTTTGCAAGATACTTCACCATATTGAAATTGGACAAGCTGTTTTAAAGGGATCTGTTTGAACGAGAACGCATGCAAACGAATGAATTATATCCAATAATTCTGGGAATATTAATAAATTCCTTTATTGTGTAGGAACCGAATAGAGGGAAAACAAGTATTGAACGGTTGTATTAGTATTAAAGTTGGCAATTTGTTCGCAACCATTGCCGCTAAAGGTGACTCGGGGAAATATGAAATAAACACTATATGAATATATATATAGTATATAGATTAGTAATAATATAGAGAACTTATATACGTATATATATATCTTATAGGTTCCTAAGCTCTTTATCAACAAATGGTTTCTGCGTGTTCCTCAACGTGTTGGTCTACGTGTACTATTCCAAGATCTTCTCTCATGTTTCCCAATATATCGGAGCTGTAATACAGTGAGAATTGTTTTCATAGGTGAAATTTATTTTCATGTACGACCAAATTTAATTAAAAATATCAATTCATTTATGTATATAGGCTTACTCATCGAAGTAATTGAAGGAAAAAGGGATTATAATGGTCTAACATAAGAAGCAACAAGCTCAAGCAGTTCAGGAGTGAGACAAAGAATGATTGCCATGGTTTCAAGGTTATTGCGGTTTGACGGATCTTATCCGCTGGGCTCTTAGTTTTTTGAGACTAGGCTGCGTACAGAATTGCATTACGATCTGTTTTTGTGGTCGTAACATCGCAGTATCGAAATTGTTTCAGTCTCGTCACCCACTGCAATAATCGGATTCCTCAACGCGCATTATTGATCAGCTGCGTGCGTTGTGTGGTATTCACATCCACAGTTCTAATTCACGTGATATTCAAGCATTTGATCTTTAAACATTTATTTTTTTTTTTTTTTTTATTTGGTGGCGTCCTCTTGTGTAAAGTTGTCATCTGACAACAGTGGGCTTTTCCCATGAACCTTTTGTGTTTTCTGTGGTCTTGTATATAATCCTTTTCTGTTACTTCTTCTCTTCTGAAGCGCAGGACTCATGCGTTGCTATCTCTTTTAGTCTTTTGTGTCTTGTTTTCACAATTGATTTGCAGATAGTTGTTTAATTAGTGTATTAGTTTTAGAAGATATAAGTAAAATAAGAATCCTTTTACGCCACAATTGTTATGTCTATATTTTCCTTTTATCGTTCCTTTTGTTGTTGAAAGTATAATTTGGACTATTTATTATTTGTGTGTTTTATATTTTCTTGCTGATTGACAGTCTTTATTTTTTTTTCTCTTTTGATTTTTGTATTTTTTTAATTTTTTTTTTTTTTTTTTTTTTTTTTTTTTTTTTTGTTGGTTTTCGTATCTTTGTTTTTGAAGTTATGTTAGTGTTCCTTTTTCTCATTTTATGTTCTGTAAATATTTAGTTCTTTGTTTGTTTTTTATGATTATTTTTTGCAATTGGTCATGGTTTTTTTCTTTATTTTTTTTTTATATGGGTTTAGTGGTAATTTTATGTTATTATATTTTTTTTGACGTTTTATTTTATTTTTTTTTTTTTTTTTTTTTTTTTTTCTATGATGAGTTCTAGTTATTACTCATAATTTTTTTATTATTTTTGTGAATATTTTTTACATATTATAATCTAATATTATTTACTGTATGTTTTGTTCCTTTTAGTCCTATACAATTATTTTTTTTTTTGTATATATTATATGTAATTTTATCTCTTTGTCGTTTACTAGTCTGTATAGTTTCTTAATTTGTATTTCCTTATTTGCATTTGTTGGAACCTGCAAGGGAACGAGTTCGATGTGCGGAAATAAGCACACTGTCAGGGCATTACTCTGCTCATCTACCAGTTGCATCGAGACCAGAAAAACGGTAAAATGATGGGTTAAGGCGGTCCTCCTGAAACTTTTCTGAGGATCTTCCACACATTAGGATGAACAAAAAAAAAAACCCATGCATTCTGCATACCTGAGGATCTAGCATCTCTGTTTGTCCAGAGAGATGAAACAGACTGATCCCCGCCGGCATATTCAAGCTTCGTTTGTAGAGTGTCTACCGCGTCCCCTGATGGCGCAAACATCGGGAGCCGGACCAACCCGCACGTGAAAAAAGTAAGGTGTCTAGGAGTCTTGTTAAGTAGACTTACTCAAACCCTGACTGAAATGCTATTGGGCATGCAGACAAAACGACTCATCATTTTTAAATGCAATAATATTAATTAAAAACATAAATACATATATGTAAAGATATGTTGAAATATAAATTGGAAATGATTGATATAGATGACTAATATATAAAGAGATTCTAAAGAAAATTGGTTACAGAAGACTATGATTTTATAATAAGAAGGAAATATAGTTTCGATTAATGTTTAGATTATCTTTTTACTAGTCCCTTAATGCTTCAGTGAACGTGTAGCAATATGAGGGAGGGACTGAGTAGGGCTGTAAAAGTATCACGGGTTTTCTTCAGGACGTCCGATGAAGTAGAAATAAAAAAAAAAAACCTTACAGGATTTTACGGAAAAAAAAGGTAGATTTTTCAGAGGGCGGTTTTTTTTTTTCCCATATGGTCATCTACTGATCTCACGGTTGAAGGGCAAAAAAAAAAGGAAAAAAATAAAAATTAAAAACCTCGGATACATCGACAACTACATATCATCGCGATGACATCAAATACTCAAGCGCTGGATGGAAATTAATCTCCCCCAAAATCCTGTTTTTCAGAAAGGTAAGTTGATCTCTAATTAGTAATTTGTACTGTTCAAACACACATCATGAGCTGAATCAGGCCGCTTTCCCTATCATTTCAAATGGAGTTGCGTAAAAGCCTTGACCTTTGGTAATTTTTGCGAAAGAAGATCTTTGCTTTGGGTATGGTCGCGCAAGTAGATGGGGGGGGGGGGGGGGGGTTTGTTGTCCGGACACCTAACGTTAAGCAGATAAAATCATCATCATCTTTGCTCTGGATGTTTTCTCAAATTTGTTGCAAGTAAATGGCAGATAATTTTTGTTGAATATGTGTGTTTTGTTATATTGGTCTGAATTACAGTCGATCAGTTGAAGAAATGTTTGATCACAAAAATCCTAAAAAGCATGATCACAAAACTCCTAAAATTGCTGTTTTGTCCGGACAAACAACCCGTCCGGACATAGATCTAACGTTAGATCTACAACAACCGGGTAGGCCTAACTTAGGCTATAGTAGTCTACGTAGACTCGATCGCCTGCGCCAAGCGCCTGTTGCCAATATATTGTGTGCTTAAATATTATGGGGACCTAAAGCTACGCACTTAAATCAGCAGCTAAAAAGTCACAAAAATCATTGCTTTGTGCAAATTTCATTTCAATATCCTGATTCTACATAGATCTAACAGTTAGGCCTATTCTAAAGTTGATTTGTGGAGAAAATTATAACGAGTGAATGCCCAACGCACATTTTCAGGTCGATATCTTATCAATAAACAATACCGATGTCAAATTGTTCCGAAAAATGAAGGGGTCCCGAGGCCATAGATCTACGTAGCTTAGCTTTTTAATAGTAGATCTACGTAGATCTAGGCCTAACGTTAGACTATATCTCCAACGTCATGGCGGATGCGGGCTAACTGCACTGGGGCGAACTCGGCCTTGGCCTTCGGGGAAATCGTGCAGAGTTGAACTGATTGCAAAATACGTAACGTTACTCGTTAGGATAGGACTAACGTAACGTTACATCTAACGTTAGGGCCTAACTTGTCCATCCTATTCAGACTTTGGCAAATGTTATAACAATTAAGAAGATTAGTCTAAGCCTATTTCATTTATTAATGTACTGTAAGTTAGACCTCTAGACCTAACGTTAGATCTAACTTAGAATCTAACGTTAGATCGAGTCCCTACTAACTGTTAGATCTGGTCTAAGGGAATATGAGTCATGGCCTTTAGGCCTAGGGCCTAGTAAAGATCTAGGCCTAGAGTCGACCTATGCCTATCGTTAGAGGTGTATTTGTATGTCCTGGGTGTGTCCATCTGTGCTTGACTGTTATAAAAATGTTGAATTTGCTTTTTCTCTGTCATTTTTGGTCCAGTGTTGAATCTGATTGCTTCAACTGATCATAAAGATAGGTGAAGGCTTCCTAACTTGTGCACTTGGCACTAACAAGTTACATTAATTGTACAAAACATCTAGAAACCCTCAGCTGGACTGCAACCACAAACATATTTAGATCTACCCTTCCCACATATAATCTCTAGCACTTTACATGAATGCCCAGGCGCGGATCCAGGGGGGGGGGGAGGGCAGTGGCCCCCCCCCGAGTGCAATTTTGGACAGCGTGACATGAAAAAAAATGAGTGTAACTTTTGGCTCGCCTGATGTAACAGCCGGGGAAAAAAAATGGGTGTACCAAAATCTGAAACTCCATTCCAGTTTTGGCCCCCCCCCTGTAATAAAATCCTGGATGCCACACAGCATGCCTTATTACAATTATAATGTTCAGCATTATTCATATCTGTTGACAAACTTTCTTATAATTTTTATATAAACTTTATTTTAGAAACTTTATTCCATGTTCAGTTTTCAACCCCAACACTAATTTGAACCTTTTTGCATTTCGATGCCCCGCCTCTGTTGTGCAACTGATTATCATCCTGTTTTGTCTTTGTCTATTAGGTTGCTATACGCCAGTGAGACATGGAAAATGATCGAAAGAATAGCCCACAGACTCGGATGTCTTTCACCAAAGATATCTCAGGAAAATCCTTGGTATTAGTTGGAAGGACAGGATAACAAACGAAGACATATTGCAGAGAACAAACCAAAGAAAACTCGGCATAACAGTAAAAGAAAGATCCTGTGTCACATTATTAGGATGCCACAAAGGAGACACCCCAAAACATCCCTGAAGTGGACTCCCAATGGTGGCAGAAGAAGGAGAGAAAGACCAATAACCACCTGGAGAAGGACAGTCATGAAAGACCTCCAGGATATGGGGCTTAGCTGGCTAGAGGCGGAGACCTTAGCAGGAGAAGACCGGAAACATTTGGAAAAGAGTCTGTGGCTGCCCCAATGCTCCGCAAAGGGAAAAAACAAGGAGGAAACTAAGTCTAAAGTTAAAAGAAAGTAAGTAATAAGGGGACTTGTGGAGGACTTTATTTTTCCATCTTCAAAAAGAAGGGTGAAGGGGGGGTGGGGGGAGTAGATTAAGAGGAAAAGTAAGGCATTTGCATGAAAGCCCCTTCTTCAATTATGGGGACTGTTACATTTTCTTTATGGGCAGATAAATTTCACAATCAGCCAGGGGGATTTACCATTCTTTTGCGAGGGCAAACGGAGATCGTGATTTTTCTTGCGTAATTTTTCGCAAAAGCTGGGGAGGACACAATTATTGCTTGATGCCTTAGGTTTCCCCCTATTTATGGGCCATTTTGCTCGTATTGGAAAAAAAAAAAAAAAATACCCAAAAGGGACTAGCTTTAGCCCTAAACTTGGTCTAGGGCCAATCTAAATTCCAAAAATAAATTTTCAGTGGGCCATATCCAAGTCCTAAAACAAAACAAAATGTATGCAAATTGTTTAAAGAACTTGGTTGCGTTAATATTTCTTCATCTTATTATTTTGTAAACTTATTTTTCCCAGGTTTTGGTGGGCTATTAAAAACTAAACACTTGCAAAATCAATCTGTCTTTCATATTCTAGTTGCAGCAGGGGAAATCCATTCTTATCTCCTTGATTGTAAGGGCAGCTAAAACTTTTTTCATTTTTCCAACCTGGGAAACGGGTTTTTCCCCTTTTTCCATCCTTGGAAAAGAGGAAGGGAATTATTCCAGGGAATTTCCTATTAAATCAAACGGTTTGGATGGGATGAGAAACAAAAAGCCAAGGGATGCAACACAATGGAAAAAACCACCTGGTAGAAAATATTTTACTTTCTGGGACTATGATTTATTGATTGTAAGATTTGATTTAAGGCGCTTTTCTCATGAAGGGACCCAATTCTGCTATGGGGTTCCTGTATTAAATAAACAGGGCCCCACTAACAATTTAACTCCCAGCCACCAAATTCTCAAACTTCACACTTGGGTAAAAATTTAAAAACAAAATTGGCCCGGTACATGGCAACAGGGGATTTTGTTAATTTTTTTTTACCTAGGAGTTTAGACGTACCTTGTAAAAGATGGGGTATTGGAAAAAAACTGAAATTATGGCGAATATTAGCCACTAAATTTTCTAGGTTCTTCAACATCCCAAAAAAATGGGGAAACTATTTCACCAAAGAGGGGTACAACCAAAAATGTTTGGGTATTTTATCCAATGCCTACGGTGTATTATTTTCATCCAATCAATTTTTTTTGATTGTAATTGATTATCATAAGCCATGCAAACTAATAATTGTTGGATTTATTCACTTAACTCCAAAAATTCAAGCAATTTCCACCCTGATTGCATTAAGAGGTTTACTAGTTAGTGCAATTGTCAGATAATGAATTTTTTTAAAAAATTTCTTTTAGGAAGTTTCAGGAAAGCATTTAGGCTTGTAAGAAAATAAATTTAAAGGAGTTTAAAATTTTTTGCCTGTAATTTGCTCCCATAATGTTATTTTCAATGTTAGGGGTCCTCTTGGAATAGAATTCTGCCTAGATAAATGGAAGCTATTAGGGAGGGGATCCATGGTTATATTTTTATTCCGTTTCATTGATTTTGTGGTATTTATTTTATTTCATTAAACTTGGTGTATTACGTTTTTTTTATTGTTTCTTCTAGATCTCTGTTTTGCTTACCAAAAAAGCCACTGACCATCTCTCCAATCCCACCCATTGAAGAGCAGGGAAAGAAATCTGGGTGGTTTTCCATTACCTTGCTTACCCTTTCCCCAATTTCTTGCTTATACAAACCTTTTTCAAATTTGGACTCGACCATTTTATCCCGGTTTCTGTGAATGGCTATTTTGCTCATGAAATTATAGGCCATATTTCCCGCACCTTATTCCTTGATAAATGGTATTTGCAATAAGAAAGGGGAAATGTTCTAAATTTTGTGGTGCGTGTACTCTGTGTTGGGCGCGCGAATAAGAACGCACGCGACATAAAGAAATACGATTTACGAAAAAACTCGGTAAGAATTTTTACTTGCCCAAATCCTTGATCTGTAAAAACGCTTTTTTTCTTTCTTACTTTATTCTATAAATTTATCCATTCATTCATTACTCTGTTAATAATAAAGGGGCCGTCTCAGATGCTTTGGAATCGTTTCTTTAAAAAAATTTGATTTTTCGGAGGACGTAACATATGGTTACTTACAAAAATAACCAATAACTTGTTTGTCTGAAGGAAGGCGGGACAAAGGCGGGGGGGGCAGTTTTCTGGGAAGGGCAAGGGCGATTTCATGAAGCTCTTCATTGGAAAAAGGTCGTTTAGTTTTCAAAAAAAATCGAAAACCGACGGATTTTTTTTCCCTGTTCTTTTCTTCTCTTTTCTCTTGGGAGTTGATTTTCTGGACTAAGTTCAATTGGGACAAGTCAATTCCAACTAATTGGAAAAAAACAGGAAAAAAAAAAAAACAACAATCCTAGAAAAAAAAATAAGATTTGTTTTTTTTCTTAAAAAAAGATAAATCAGGTAGCCTAAAGTGGCAGGATTACAGGGGATTTCTAAGAAGGGATTAGGCCCTCTATGGGGATATATACCCCACCTATATATTTATTCAAACAACCCCCCCCCCCAAAAAAAAAAAAAAAAAAAAAAGGAGAAAAAAAAATAAAAATTATTTTAAAAAAAAAAAAAGAAAAAAAAAAATAAGTCACCCATTCAAACTCCAGGTGATATTTTTTTTTTTTTATGGGGACCCCAACTCAAAGTATAAAAAAAAAAAAAAGGTCAACAAAAGTCAAACCCCACCACATTTACGACATTCTTCATAAAAATCTAAAAAAAAAAAAAAGCCAATTTATTTTTTAAATATAACTAAAATAAAATATAAAATTATATATTATGTAAATATATTCATAAATTTCATTACACTCATATAGAGATAGTAGGCTATTATTCAACTTTTTGTTATGGGGTGGAGAGACTATTCGTATATTTTTTTAATTTTTTTTCTTTTATTATCTTTTGGAGTGGCAAATCAAATTTAATCAATTAAAATTATGAGACGCCTCGGCCCCATCAAAATTCAAATATTGATGGGACTCGAAACTGTTTCTTTAACACGTGTGATTAACAGGAGAAAATAGTACATGTTTTATTTTAAACTTTGAAGTGTTACCAAAAAAAAAAAAAAAAAAAAAAAATTCCACTGGGAAAAGTTAGGAAATTGGTTAGATTGAGTTGAAAAAAAAAAAAACTATTTTTATTTTTTTTTATATTTTTAAAAAAATTTATTTTTTCTCCTTTTTTTTTTATCTTTGGAAGGAGGAAAGGGGAGAAGTGTTGAAAATTAAGTGAGTTCCACATAAAAGGGCTAAAACCTTCTCTAAAAGAAAGGAAAATCCTTATATAGTATTCACTGCACACTTTAGGGGAGCTAAAACCAACTAATTATCTTTAAGGAAAAAAAAAAAAAATTTATACTTTATTTTTTTTAAGTTTGTTTTTCTTTGTTTTTTCCAATAAAAAAAGTGGAAAATTGACAGTCCAAATTGAACTTCAGAAAAAATCCAAAACTCAAGAAGATGAAGGGGAAGGTAAAAGAGGAAAAAAAAAAAAAAAAATCCGCCGGTAATTCGGAATTTGAAAAACTCAACAAAACTTTTTCAAATGAAGAAAGGCTCGTAGACCCGCTGCTCACACTGACTGCTGTCGCTTCTCAGAATAAACAAAAACCCAAAAGTCTTGAGAGTTATTTTTTGTTAATAATAACCCATATGTACGGTTTCTTCCCGAAAATTTAAACATATAAAGAAAACAGGATCAGGGGAAAAGGGCAAAATTTAGACGTGGAGGGCCCTTATTATTAAAAAAGATAATGGATTGAAAAATTTGGATAAAATTATAAGAATTAACAGAAGAAGGAAAAAGCGTTTACAGATACGAAAAGAGGGATTTGGCAGTTTAAAAAAAATCCTTTACCGGAGAATTACTTCGTATTCGTTTTATTTTTTTTTCGCGTTTGACGTTTAATTCGCGCGCCACCACAGGAAAGTACACAACACAACAAAAAAAAAAAAATTACCTTTTCTTTCCCTTGTAAATTTACTAGCGTAAGAAAGCTAAAGCTTTTTATCCTTTGTTTCTATATTCTTTACCAATAGGCAAAAAACAATTTGCAAAAGGACCCACAAAAATTCGATTTGTGTTAATTTTTCTGGGAGGGCATTCCGTACATTTCATTGCGTTGGCTCTCGAACGTAGTCTTGACAAGATAAGCCTCGCTAATTTTTATTTGAGAGATTTAAATAAATACCCACAATTGGAAGCACGGGGAAAAAAAAAAATGTTGAGAGGCCAAAGAAAAGCATCGTAAAAAATTTTATATTCCCTTTAAGACTGAGGGGATGGCAACAGGATACGGTCGCCCCACTGTCCGTTTGATGGTTATGGCGTCCTTGCTTTTGGATGGACTTCCATCTCCCGTTGCTGGAGATTTTAAATAGGGGAGAAACGTCCCGCGTTGGAAGGCGAGGGGATGGCCCCACCCGATCCGGGAGATCTATGTGCAAAACCCAAAAATCCTGCACTTAATTCCCTCTACGGTGGGGCTTGAGTGGGGTCTGATTTCCAGCCAGGGACTTCCCCTTCTGGCGATTTACGCCACTGGGGTGTTAGCTTCAGTCCGTGAGGGGACCGTCGCGCAGAAGACCCCTTGTTTTCTTCAGAGATAGTTGGTGTGGAGGCCTTCTTGACTTTGCAGTGGAGGGGTATGAGGTTTCGTGCAAAATAGGTTTTCACGAGATCTCGTTGATTCTTATGCCGGCGGATTCTGACAGGAACAAGTTGGTTATCTCGTAACGGAGCAAAAATCTGTTCACGTTGGAAAACCGTTTGGCGAAAACTGGGTGCGTGTTTTTTGAACGCCATGATAAGGCGATAATTGTAATGGGGGACCCAACCTGTCTTGCGGGAAGGGGGGGAAAAAAAAGTTCCTACAATTCGTCTCCTTTTTGGGGTCGAAGAGAAACTAATGTGTAAGGATCGTTCCCGTAAACGGTAGGAAATTCATCTCACGGCATTATTTGATATGAAAAGGGGCAAGAAATGGAAAAGAAGTGGAATTTACCGTTGTCCGCGAGAGTCCCCGCTATTTGGATTAAATGTGATTTCATGGGCCTGGGAGTAGCTTTAGAAAGAAATCTTTTTTTCTGGGTTTGAATTGGGCTTTTCTTTTACTGGACGGGATTTGGTTGGGATAGCCTATGAAACCCATCGATTGTTAGCCCTGACGGGTAAGTTGATTTGGTTGATTCCCATTACAGTCATAGTTGGGGGAGGGATAGGATAACCTCGCATAATAAACGTTGGGTGAACCCCACTTGATTGGGGAAAGCCCGATTCGTTTTTTGCGTCTGCTGCCGATTTTCCTGCCCCCACTTTGGAATCGTTAGAAAAGTGGGAAACATGTAAATAGAAAGCGAGGTCCAAATGGATGAGGCAAAAAATGGGGAAAACCGATTTCTTAAAAGGGCCGATTGGAGTTTGGTGCTCCATTTGGTTTTTCACCATTCTTTTCTCAGGTTTTAAGGACTTGTTATTGTTTTTGGGACGAGTTTTGGGGGACGATTGCCTTTGGGAAGGAAATAAAGAAGGGAGTGGGTCTGGAAGCGGTACGTTTGGGGAACCCGGGCCAAGGGAGAAAATGATGGAAAAAAGATAATGGGTCGAGATAAAGTTTTGTCCTTTCGGATCTGTAAGTGACTCAAAACGAGAGTCGAAAAGGGAAAAAAATACAAAAAACGAGTGTGCAAAAAACGAATTACAACACGGGGAAACAATAATAACGAAGGCACCAAACGGACCGAATGTCGGAGTTCTCCCCAAATAACAAAAAATACCCACCATTCAAAACCCCAAATTTTCATGTTTCAAGTCAAAAAATAGAATAATTAGGGGGCCACGTAATGTTTTTTATAACAGGGCAAAAAAGTTAGGAATGTAGTAGCGAATTCCAATGGGGACAACCATATTTCTCCGAAGCTTTTAGCTATGAATTTCAAAATCAGCAGCGGATAAGGGGGGGGGCAAGGCGTTTAAGCACCAATCTTAAAAAATTCCCAATTAAGATTTATCGGGAGGCCCACGAAAAACCCCCAAGGAAGGAGAACCGTAGGTGTGTCGTGTCCAACAACCGAGGGTGCTAAAAACGAGGTTGACGACAACAAAACAGAAAGAACCCCTGATCCTATCTCTTCTGGCTAGGGAGTAATTTGGAATTATTGAAATTATAAATATTGATATCTTTACCTCAAAAATGAATTTTAATAATGGGTGGACTGAGATAGGGGAAGGGGTGAGGGTACTAGGGATACTGTCGGAGGAAGTGGTGTGGAAAAAGGCGCCGCCGAAAAAATTGGAAAAAGTCCAGGAAGGGGCCGCTCTGAGTTGCCATTCACCAAGGAAAAAAAAAACGTTTTAGCGGAAAGGTTCTATTGGGGTCCGATAAACGAAAAGAAATATTTCCACTTTCTTTCCTTGTTACTTACGTTTTTATAGAGAAAAGAGTCTAAATTTCTTTGTTCTTTTTTATTTAAATATCTACCAAATAGGGCCTCAAAAAGCAAATAAAGACACCCCAAAAATCGGATTTGTTATTTTTTTTGGGAGGGGCCAACATTTTTGGTGTGCTCTGCAGTTATCTAAAAAGGTCAAATAGGCTGAGAAAAAAAAAAACGCCAAAAGAAAGTATTAATACATATGTTTTAAAAAAATATCGAAAAAAATAACCAATTGTATGAAAATCCCATGGGTTAAATGTTAATCCCAGTTACCGTAAGAGATTAAATTTAGGCAGGTGCAATATTAAAAGATTGGTTCGTTGGGGCTCGGGGAGAAGCACGAAAAATGAAAGTGGGGCATAAAAAATTAAAAATAAATGTCGTGTTCCCACGAGAAAAAGGAATTTCTGGAAAATAAAGGCTAAAGTGAAATGTTACCAGTGGAAATTACCAGGTGAAATATAATTAGGCCGGGGGGGGAAAAGGGCATAAATAATTTCTTGGCGGAAATGGGCCCAATTAATTAAATTTTCTTGCCGGGAAAGGGCATTAAGTTAAAATTCTTTGTTCCGGAAAGGCAAAAAAATTATAGCCGGGATAAAAGGCGGAGGGGAAATAAGGGGACACCAAAAACGGTTGTGGATTACTTAAATTTTTAATTTAAACCAAAAATACAAACTATTATAGATCATTGAAAATTTGTATGAAAAAAATACATATATCTCCACGTGACATTTCGGAAAAGAAGAGGTCGCAAACAAAGGGCAATTTCCCGTTATCAGGGATGATCTGAAAGGCTGCATTCTTCGCCGGTAGGTCTTGGAACAGGGAGGTGAGGGGGACGGGGACGCGCGGGGGAGCCCGGAAAAAACCGGACATTCCTAGGACGCTCTTGGGGATTGGAAAAAAGTAAATCGAAAGTTCGAAGGGCCAAAGGTTTTAGGAAAAAAAACGTGGGTTGCTGCAAAAAAAAAGCGGGGAGCCCTTCCAAATTGAGGGGTGTGAATTGCAGGTTGTCATTAGAAATCCAAGTCATGAAAACCATCGGGAGTGAATCAAACAAATGCGGTTTTGCCGCGGGCAAATTGGAGTGGCCCAGGAAGGTCCGGTAGTTGACGGCCCAGTTTGTTTGGAAACTAAATTACTAGATTTTCCCGGTTGGCTACGTTTTTCCTTTCATTTTTGGCCGCTTGATGACCTGGGGATGAGAGAGGACAGGCGGGCGGGCAACAAAATAAAATTGTTGTTTCGACACTTTCCAAATTTTCTGGGGAACAGAAAGCGTCTTCACTTCGGACGATTTTCCGGCTGGACCAAAAAAAAGAATTCTACATTGGCAACAACGGGGAAGTTAGCTTTGAGGGGGGGAAAAAGCCAAATTCTTGGTCAAAACGGTTTATAAGGGGCCCCCAAACCCCCAAATATGTTGTAAATGTTTGAGCGGAAAAGATTGGGAGGGGAATTTCTTATCTATTGGGGGGAGAGAAACTGTTCATGATTAATCATGCACACTGATCACGGTATACATGAACTTGTTATCATCAGTATAACTTACCATTGTCATATCACGATACCCAACCCGTCAATAAGGGTGATGCATCTCTGAATAGCCATAAATCTTTTTCTAATATATATATCCTTTTCATGGCTTTATGTCCCTGGTTTCTACTACTCTGGCCCGACTGACCTCACAAGATCGCTCCATAATACCGCGCATCTCGGAATATGCTCAACTTCTTTCCCATCTCTGGGGACAATCAAGCCAATTGCATGGGGCAGGAAACACAAGAGCCCTTCCACAGCGAGTGCACTCACGTCACAATCACGGGACGGCCAAAGCTATCTACTGCTCTTAGTGACTATAGACGCTGTTTCCGGTGCGGAATTACTGCAGCACAGTAACACAAGAATAGCTAGTCCAACGCACAGATTCCCCGATACATGTCATATGACGTGTGCTGCGTATTTTGCCCGAAAAAAGAAATAATTTCCTCAAAGCTTAGATTTCGTAAGAAATGAAAGGCACTTTGGGGGGACACCTTGACCCTCCTTGTCCCCCCACTCACAACTGGCTGCAAAATTCTATGATTTTCACATACATGGGATACGTGCCTTCCGGTATTTACCCATCTAAAATTCTCTGATATTATGATGCAGTGTGCCCGCCAAAAAGAGCTTTCTTTTGGAGAATGGCCGCGCAGGTGGGGACGGCGGCAAATTTCACCCCGGCCAAATGGAAAAACTGTGGGTCCTTTTCACTCGGCGCGGGACCCCAAAGATCATTTGGCCGCGCTGGCAAATATCGGGTTATCCCGTTCGACATTAAAGCCAAACGAAAAAAACTTTTGTATTATTGTTTGTCGGAACTTTTTAGGGGCGGGTACTGAAAGAAAGATTTTGCATAAGTTTGGTGGATGGGTAAGAAAAGGGAGGGGGATAGGAAGCGAAAAATGATATAAAATGGGAAAGCCAATATGAAGCTCAAGTATAATTCGAATTTTTGCCAATATAGAATTAAGTTCCGTAAAACTTTATCTGACGGCAGGGAAATAATATTAATGAAGCAAGGTCTCCAAAGCACAGACCCTTACATTTCGCATTACTGTTTTTTGTTGAGATGAAATTTAGGAAACGGGTGCATTGGTAAGGGCCTTAGTTGGAACTCCTCTATCTGTGCAGAGCCGCGGAAGTCAATAAGTGCTACTCTTAAAACGGGTCTATGGGAAAAAATTATCGTATCCGAGGAGTGGAAAGGAAGCTAAACTATTTCTACGAAACTGGGCGGTGAACATTTTTTGAAATTTATTCTGTAGAAAGGTGAATTTTAGTTGGGCTCTTTAGGCAAAGCAACTGTTTCACATTTAAAAGGCGAAGGTACTGCGCAAAAAAACATTATTCCATAAGAGGCATCCTTTTGTCGCTGTTCTGCAGTGTGCGCGGTAAATGAGTTATCCTAGATATGCGGAGGAAAGGGAAGGACTTGAAGCGAGTACAGTTTATCTCGATTATTAAACAATACATTCTACAGACGTGGTCTTACCAGGCGCCCGCGCGCGCATCTATGTTTCTTAAAGATACCTTCATTTTAAAGTCTTCATGGGTATCGTTATGAGTTTTTTAGTGTACCTAAATTATGGTGAGTGGAATCAAAAGGGCATTCCATCGCCATATTCACCAAGCTGCGCCGAATAGGTTGTATGAGCGTCTCATGTATCGATAAAGACCAAACAGTTTTGTCTTCATTAAGGGCGGCGTGTAACCAATGAACAATATAGATTAAAGTCGTAGAACAATTATTAGAGCACAATATGGCACGTCTTAGATCGACGCAATCTACCCAAGCCCCCATTTCATGTCAACCTCAACCTAATCTTTAATAGGAAGAAAAAGAAAAGTATAACAGTAACATGTCAAATAACACCTTAAGAGCCTAGAAATTCTTATCATTAAGATTGAGGACTTCTGCTGCTTGAAAATCATCGAGGGGGGAGATAACTTGGAAGGACCGCATTTTCGTTTATGTAAAGATAGTTAAGCCAAGATGCCCCGACGATTCGCCAAAATACAAGAAAATATGGCAGAGAGGGGTCTAGTTCAGTTTTCGTGAAAAAACCCAAATATAACAAAGCATTCTGTTGCCTCATTGGAATCTTTTACACACCCGCCAATGATCCATTTTTATGCCTATGTCTACTGAAAATATTGAAAAACATAAACACCATTTAGAAATGCAAAATTATTTTTTTTAGAAGGGTAGTACGTGAACACGGTTAATAAAAATCTGGTGACGTTGGTCAGAGAATGTTCGCCAGGGAAAAAAAACCTTTAAATAACTTGTCTCGATTTGTGGCTGGTTGCTGGTTGGGAGGCACGTTTGATTATCGAGAGTCGGAAGAGAAGGTTCATACTAAAGCGGAGAATATGTACCCAGATTATAGGTGATATATGAAATTTAAGAAAAAACACCTCAAAAAGAGAGACTCCTTGAAAAGAAATCCAAAAAAAAAAAAAAAAAAAACAAAAGTAATAAAAAAAAAAAAAAAGAATAAGAAAAAAATTACAGTAATTAAAAATAAATCATAAAAGAACACCAACAGATTATTACAAAACCTACAGCAAAGGAAAGGAGAAAAAATAAAAAGGGAAAAAAAATTAAATATAGAAAAAAGAAAAAGAAGAAGATTGACTAAGACATGACAAGAGTAGTTACAATGGAAGGTGTGATTGATGACAGCTTAGTATTGGAGATGGCGTTGCATTGAGAAGTTTTTTTCTTATTGAAAAAAGAGAGCTCGTACAGTACAGTTACATTAGCACATCGTTTCTTATGGACCACTTAAGTTATGCTACTAGTACTAGATATTGTACCGAATTTGGATGAAATCCTGGTGTTGTTCGGAAAAGGTAACAAAATGTTAATCGCTTCAAACGTGATAGGGTTTCTGATCAACGCTCAATTCTCGCTCACTAGGCCAATGGGATGATTGTTTCGCGAATCCAGTTTAGGTAAGCCCTTTAGAATTAATAGCTAATCTGCATATAATGCCAACCAACATACATGACTAGTATATCCTGTACGATTGTTTTTTTCGTGTTGTTTGTTGGTTAGTAGTACAAGTGAGTGGAGTCCTTTGTCCTGCATGTTTGCTCCGCTGTTTTACATGCAGTTAGTCCAAACACATACATACAAAAAAGAGGGGCAACCTATACATAGGAGGGTGTACTGGCGGTGGGTCGGCCATTCAACTGTGTACGAGTGACTCGTGTAATGATGTACTTTTCGATTTGTGATGCTTGCTGACAAGCCTTAGCCGGAGATGTGATTGCGGTGGTTGCATCAGATATAGACCGCAGCATGGGCTTAGGTTGGTTGTAGCCCATGCATTGGGTGGACGATAGGACAAAGAAGAGGATGAGGAATGGTGAGTAACCTCGAAAAATGGGGAAGGTTGCTTGCCCAGGAGTAGTGAGGGATGTGTGTGTTTTCATATGGGGAGGAGCAGGGTGATGGGTGTTGGGTCATGGCTTCGGTGGGAATAACAATTGAGCTGCTCATAAATGTGAAGACTCATCCCAGACTTGATTTGTTGCTTATGCAACCACTGAGCCAAAACAATAGTCTCACAACTGTTTATTGAAAGACGAGAGGATTCTCACTTCAGCACAGATTTCACATCTCTCCGCAATTTGTTACCCCAAAAAATATATCGACCAGACATAATGATTTATATATGTATTTTACAAAGGGGGATACTGCCGATAACAGACCCACATACCTTAATGGGTGTAGTACTATGAGGATTGAACGCATGAAACAACTTATGGTAGTGGGTGTAGTTTAAATAGAAAGTAATTTGGGTGTACCTCGTTATTGTTCTCGCCAAGTAACGGGGTTCGAAGACGACGAAAGGGAGAAAATGGGGCGTTTGATCTAAGGTACAATTCTATGTTCCCCAAGAAATAGGTGACACAGACATAATTGACATTGGCATTATGCAAAGACACGATTTTATCTGGTGCTGTTAATGTTTTGTCGTCTTAAAGTGGAGTTGTTGTCGCTACTTTTTATACCTCGGGCGGGTTTTAGCCGAATATATTCCGCTTTCGCAAAGAGGAAACTTTCCTTGAGGAGAATATTTAGTGTGCTCTTGAGGATTTGTATGGGTTGTCGTATGGCTAGGTTTTAGAGCCTGGAATTTTATCTGTAAGGCTAATGTGGTTTAGAGAGGTAAAGGGATGCTGGTGAGAGTGTACTGAGAGGATTTGTGAAAGTTATTGTCATTTCTCCTAGTGATCACTTCGGTGTAATCGGCTTTAGGTATTTACATAGTTCTGTATGCGCAAATTAGCAAATGGAATGCTATTGGGCAGATAGAATCGGCGAGTGAGATGGATGGTACGGAAGTCATATCCATGTTATGGAGTAA
>CALNVZ010002834.1:6221-25776 GCA_940671915.1 Paracentrotus lividus
GGGGGGGAGGACGGGAGCGCTAAGTTGTTTATAAAAACAGGACATCAAGGTGTTCGCTTTCTTTAGAGAGACCCCTCAATTAATATTCAACTTTTATATGCATAATGACGAATTGTAATCTTGTTAGCAAGAAATCGCAATACCATACTGTAAAAATGTTAGTTGTTAGTTAGTTTTCATATTTTTAAGCCGATCTGTTACAAATGGTCCATTGTTGACGAGATAATAATAATAATAATATTAACATGAAAATAGGAAGAATTTCAAATTTGTCTGGTACTGATTTCCTCCTCCAATGACTTTATGCACAGAAGTTTATTAAGAATTAAAATTTGGCATATTTCATTGTTAATTTCTGTGTCAATTTGACGATTTCATGAAACTTGGCATATAGCTTCAACTGACCTATAACTTATGATATGTAAGTTTGCGGACCTGCCTATTGTCGTCTCACAAGATGCCAAGGAACCACTAGTATTATTACCAGTTTATTCACCAAGGTTACATCATTTGATTTAGCATACCTCACACATCGCCCAAACTGCCAAATGTGAAAGTCATAAAACTTCGATACCTCTGCACGTATGTGAATTATATCGATAAGTGGTCGTTAAACAACCGTCTTTTATTGAAGTGCTAAAGGATTGATTTGTCTGCGACTGTGTTTTGAAGGCAATGGGTCTACCAGCATAATCAGGGATCCTCTTGAATCATTGCTTGGTACTGACGAAATGAACAAGTTGCTGATATACTGCAAGTGGATACGGACCTGTTTAGGGAGCGTAGTAGTAGAGGTAGGCAGAGAGTTGAAGAGAGAAAGTAAATGAAAATGTATAATAGAAAATGAAATTGAAATTTGAGTGATGGAGAAAGCGATTGATTTGGAGGGAGAAGATAGAAAGTAAACCGTAGAAGAGAGGGGACGGTTAATATAGGAAAGACAAAAAATAACAAAAGAAATAAAAGGAAACATACATGAACCGGGGGGGGGGGGAATACAAAGGATTCAAGGAAGGAAAAGGAGCATGAATACTATGAGACGGTGGTAAAACGGGTCGGCTGGGTATTTCATTGTTTAATATTTAAGTTTTAACACATTTTTAAATATTTTTTTTTTCATTATTGTAGTAAATAAAGGCACATCGAGGAACATATAACAAAAGAAATTCAAGAGAGAGAGAGAGAAAGAGAGAGGAGAGAGAGAGAGTGGTGTGTGTTTGTTGTGGTGTGTGTGTGTGTGTGTGTGTGTGTGTGTGGTGTGTGTGTGTTGTGTGTGTGTGTGTGTGTATGCGTGTAGTGAATAGGAAATAAGACTATTAAAGTGAAAGCATTTAAATCTAAATTAATTTATTATTTTCATTAAAAAAAAATATATAGATCATGCTGTGATATACTATGAATTAGGAAACAAAAGACAGGAAGACAAAATCTGTCTTCACGTTTTACCATGGATTCCGCAATTAATACAATCAGGGCCCGTATTCATAAGACCTTACTAAAGCTAGTTGTCAACTACTCACATAGGACGCAGTACACAACAAAGTGATGACTAGGCCTACGAAGGTTTTATGAATATGGGCCCAGAACCGCAGAGTCGGCCGTTCTAATCCATGGTAAAAAATACACGCGAATGCGCGGAGCCCACTTCTTGCCCACTATCATGTCCATTTTATCATTGGGCGGCGATCTCGGGGGACGGGGGGACGTGCATGCCCCCCCCTCGATTTTTTTTTCTTGGGGGATCATTTCCCTCCATTTTAAAGCTTATCTAAAATATATAGTATATAAACTTTGTGGACCAAGAGGCAAAGTGTGCTTAAAATGTACAAATTCACCCGCGATTCGCGCTCGTCAAAAAAAAAAAAAAAAAAAAAAAAAAAAAAAGACAATGATTAATCGAAATACTATTGGTTCATGTCGCTATATGTATTCATGGAATTTTTTTTTTAATTATTTATTTATTTATTTCTTCTTTTTTTTTTTTGTTCCAACGCTTTATCTTAACATTGGCATAATGTGCGAAGTGGTTTTTGGATTAAAAATATATAGGTATCTTGGGATGCTTTAATTATTCCACTCGAGTGTATAGTTAATTACCCTCCGGCATTGGCGGCGATCGCGGGGGGGGGGGGGGGGCGGGGAGGGACGTGTCCTCCTCGACTCTTTGTTTCTGAGCCTGGAAACATCCGTGATCATCCCATCGATTTTTAAAGCTTAGCAGTTCTATTTTCTAGGCATTTTGGATAGATTTTTGTGCACCTCTCCAAAAAAAAAATGTGTTGGAAATAAACTTTATAAATTTATATTATGCTGTTGTTTTCTCGGTCATGATAAAGCAAAATTACATTCGGGCCTCGCGCTCGTATGTTATAAAGTGAATCATGTTCAGAAAGGGATAATAATAATTCACATTCCGGGGTTTCCGTCCCCCTTCCCAGTCGTGACATGAAATCGCCGCGCTTGATCGGACTACCAATCCAGAGGTCCTCATAAAAAAAAAAAATCGTTTGTTGCCATTCACTTTTAAACCGGCTTATATTTTGTCCTGGTGGTACATAAACTCGGATCGAAATCAAAGTTCATATCGAATAGAACTCATTTTGCTCAGTTGCTGATTTTTGAATGAAAGAATGGTGAATATTAAGGTGGCGAGAATCTATTTTCAATTACGAGTATTAGGTCAGTTATAAACTACACTCCGGATATAGGTTTATATCCCGACGATATGCAATGTGATTATGTCGCTACTGCTTCCCTACGGAGTCAACGTTCACGTACTCATACACGTACACGAAGCTTTCTACTTGGGGATGGTCAACTCTTTTCGTCCTTAAATACACTGTTTGTACATAACCCGCGATACATCATGGAAACAAATCGGCTACTTGTGCTTTTTCTTATTACTTTCTCTTTGGTGAGTGTTATTTTTTTTTATTTCTATGCTATTATAAAGGTTGTTTCTCATGGAAGTCATGGTATGGTTTGTAGTTTGTTTTGATTAGAGAAATTTAGATATCACTAGAGAGTTTCATCTGACTAGAAACAAAATAAATTACGAAATGTTGTCACAAGTATATATTAAAGTACTTGGGGGGTACTTCGAATAGGTGAGGCCTTCGATAGCTTTACCGGGGCGGATATAGCTTTTTTTGGTAAGTGGGGGGGGGGTTTACCCTGAGTGAAATTGTAGCCAGGCAACTGCGAGGGCGCGAAGCGCCCGCGCGGAGGGAGGGGGGAGTATGGAAGGGGGTATTCCCTTCCACGATTGGGGAGCTTTTTCATTGTTGAAATCTGAAATGGTGCAATCTGATGCATATCGATCATTTGTACAATTCTTAAAGGGTAGCGCAGAACCCTCCCCCGCCTCCCTCACTTGTTGCACGTACTAATGGAAGATTGCTAGACTGATTTTGTTTATGATTATCTATACTTAACATGCTTAATATACATCAAATTATATGTTATTTCTATCCGCAAAGAACTTTTTAGATCAACAAAGCGTTTTTTTTGTTTTTTTTTCAACCCAGGGTGAATTTCCCCTTTAAATAAACACTGGAAAAAAATCTACATTAAAAGTGAACTACTAATGCAAGATTTGCTACTATTTATATTTATGATATCTATACTTAAGATACATCAAATTATATGTTATTTTTATCTGCAAAGAACTTTTTAGATCAACAAAGCGTTTTGTTTTTTGTTAATTTTTGTTTTCTTTCTAAAATTTCGTATTGACACCACGTGGTGTAAGAGGATTGGTATCGATATCAATCTAACACTACAATTTTAACACCAGTTCGGAGTTATATATTTAACGACAGCATCTGTGTAGTTTGGCCATCTTATCCTATTCTATCCGTGATATATCTTACAACTTGTGCACATTGACGAAATTGATTTTCTCAGAATCATTTTTTTTTTTTTTAATTTGTCTCTGTGCAACGCAAGATAACTCTGAAATACAATGTATGATGCTAACGAATGAATTGATTGGAATTTCAAATACAGTTCTAGTTTTTTTGTAAAATTGTCATGAATACATAATTAGATGAAAGACAATAGAATAATTATATAAAAAAAGAAATTCAATCATAAAACAGTAACAAAAGACAATTTTGGAATTCCAATCCATTTATTTCCTAGGGACATGTTTAGAGAACATCCTTAACCGAAATGGATTTAATAATAATAAGGTGTAAAATGTTCAGTAGATCTTGTTTGGGGTAAAAAATTGGGCAAATTTGAATAATTTATGCTAATTAGCCTTTTTAGTGATATGTTTTGTGTTCCCAAGATTCCTTCATAAATAACCTTTCTATCCATTTATGGTTTTGTGGAGTTATTTAAATTAATTTCTTTGAAAGTGCCAAATAGAAGTGCTGTACAACCAGATCTGCCTATAGCCCCCCCCCTAAATTGAATGAACATTGATGCATTCGACCGAAAAAGGTTTAAAATTGTCCGGGAAGGCCTATATTGTTCATGATCTGATATATGGATAAATGTACATGACTAAGTAGAATGACCTCTTTTGAATAAGATTACGGTCGTGCTAGTGACCCTTTACCTTTGATCTTTGATCTTTGATCCTATAAGAGGGAGGTATCTCACTTCGCAGAGACGTCTCCGTGACAGAATCGTTTGCGTATTAGAGACGTATAAACTTAGGAAACTTGTTAGGAGACTGAGCTATGGCAAAACCATGCTGACAATCCGTCTCAAATTTGTTTCAATGGTAGTTTCCGCCAAGTGAGATACCACCCTGAGATCACCTGAAGTAATTAGGAGAAATAAAAATCACAATGAGTATGGAATATATGGAGTAGAACCATTGTCTCTGGCAGGGATAGAACACGCCAAAAAAAGTAATAAATACATCAATCAGTCAATCATTTCTTCATATTATATATATAGCCTCTTTGCCTGTAACCGTGTAAAGTGTTTAGCATTTATTGGCTCCGTAATTACTTCAAGTATCTTCATGATCATGCGATGCTGTAGGATTCATATTTTCGTATTGTAATTGCTTCGATGCTAAACTTTCCTTTTTCCATTCTTATCCATTCAGTTGAGAAAACGTACACATTCGATGCCCGTACACGACAGGAATGAGAGAGCTAATGTACCCAGAGCTAGACAGTTCTTTGAAAGGTGCAGAACACTGATTCTTGGTATCCAGCAAAGGATCAAGAAGGGGCAGACATTGCAACGATGGATAGATGTATTCGTCAACTTGAAGGGATACGCGAAATGTCCAAAGGATGCGTCGAATAGATATATCGGGAACGTATGATTGACCTTTCTGCAGCCATAGAAGAGATGATAAACAATCTTCGAAATCACAATGTATACAGGAGGAGTTAGATGGGTATGGTGTGCTCGGTATCGTCGATGGTAGACGTGGTGCATCGCGTTATGATATTAATCTTAAT
This sequence comes from Paracentrotus lividus, assembly GCA_940671915.1. Lineage (NCBI taxonomy): Eukaryota > Metazoa > Echinodermata > Echinoidea > Camarodonta > Echinidae > Paracentrotus > Paracentrotus lividus. The sequence goes on from CALNVZ010002834.1 coordinate 11,654, forward strand.
CAGTTGGAGCAAGCAACTGAACATCGGTTTGGAATAAGAGATTTAACAGCTCTTTTTTATCCCTGCATCGAGAAGCACTATCGCCAGACGATTACGTCAAAATAACCTGCGTTTACGCCGATACTCTGATGTAATGATGACATGTTAGACGAACGACCTTACAATACCATATCGATTCCCAAATGCTGGATACAGAACAATACAGTCAATGCTTCGCCAAAATGGGATCCATGTGCAAAGACATCGAGTAAGGAATCTGTGCTGAGAGTTGATGCTCCTGGAGTTGCCATCAGGTGGGGCGCAACAATTCAACGCAGGCGATATTCGGTACCTGGAGCAAATTATCTTTGGCATTTGGATGGAATCATGAATAATGATCATTTAGATAGATCGATCATCAATCCATTTTTATGAGGATTTATGCATATTTCAAAATGAATTTTCATATCAATAGCGAGACTGGGGTAATTGTACACCCATTTTTAACTTTTCAACTGCTAAAATAAATGGAAGAAATAACCATACACCACTATCCATGCTTTGTTTGACACAAATACATTTATTTAAATTGAAAATACTAAGCCTAAGGTTTTTAGGGTAAACCAAGTCATTTTTCAAAAAATGTTTTGAATTGACACCACGTGGTGTTAAATTTGTGGTATTGATACCAAGCCTAACACCACAATTTTAAAACCAGCTCGGTTTTGCATACTTAACACTCTGCGTGTCATCAAACTTATTTGGGATAAAAATGACTACTCTTACAAAAGACACTGTGTATTCAAAACCATGAAGTGAAACATTTGTAATTTTCACATGAATCGCATAATTATGTGAGCTTTCAGAAAATTCCTATAATATTGGAAATAATTCGTTACGTTAGAATTTATTTAGCTCCCAATCAGAGGGCATTTTTCCCCTTTGGGGGGGGGGGAGGGTGGACGCGCTTTGTTTATTTTACCCCTAGAATATAATTGCATTTTGGACATGATAATTTTTTATCTTATCACTTTCAATCTAACAGATGGGGTTTCATCGTCAGTGGATGTATTGATGGATTCAGCCGATTAATTACTCATTTAAATGTCGCTGATAATAACAGAGCCACAACAACTGGTACTTCTTTATTTCTGGAACTCGTCAATTTGGAATACCTCGACGACTGCGGTGCGACAGAGGGGGAGAAAATCATGATGTCGCTCGCTTTATGATAGCGAATGCAGGAGTGGGGAGGAGTTCGGTCCTTGTAGGACGTTCTGTCCATAATCAACGGATAGAACGGTTATGGGTGGACGTTTTTGCAAGATGTTTGCATATTTACTACAACCTGTTTTTTCATATGGAGAATCATGGTGTATTAGATATTGAAAATGATATTCATATCTATGCCTTGCATTTTGTCTATCTCCCAGAATACAGCTTGACTTAACTATGTTTGCAAACAGCTGGAATCGCCATAGTATGGATGGAGCTCGGCAGAACTCCATTGCAAGTGTGGATGCTGGATATTGCAAGACAAAGCAGAAACGGGCAAGAAATCAAGAAACGAAACAGGTGAATGGTGATGCAAGGAATTTCGAAATTTACTTGCCTTAACTTAGTTTTGCATCCCATGACAATGCCACCATCAAGAGACTTTGGTTTTAGACAAGAGAACATTACACGTTTGCAGGAAAATATTGATCCTGTCCAGCAAAGCATGTCTCGAGGAATCGATGTATTTGTCGATGTAGTGAATTTTATATCAAATTTCCCCGAATTTGAAATTATATTTAGGGATATCTCAGCTTGAGATCATGAGTAGGGACCTTCCCGTTCATTCACGAGCATTTTCTTCCTTTTCTACCATCGCTCATGAAAAGAAAATTCGCAAGGCGTTTGTATAGCTAAGTTCAGCGGAAACAAGATCTTCGTTAACGATGACTTTACCAATATAGGGTCATTACAGAAGGAAGGAAATAATTGGGAATTCAAGAAAAATAGAAAATTCTTTTTTCCTCTACCCGGACCGTCTTAGCTATATAGCTTGAGATGAACGTTGTACTTCGTTGAGTAACTGTCATTCGGCATTATGACCCATTTAGGCTCTTCATATGTATATTATGCCTTCTTGATAAAAGAAAACATTTATTGGACGTTTTTAAAACCGATTTTATATGTCTATTTATCACTGGGGCTTTCTTGCTTACTTTTTAAGGAATTATGTTGACTTTATGTTTTCACTGTATTGTTGTTTTTTATTTTTTATTTAATTTGATTTATTTGTCAAGTATAACAACATTTCACATAAGTTGACGGATGACCCATGAAAGCCCTAGAGCTTATTTTCAACGGGGTCCCAACATAATAGAATTAAAGCCCAAGTATAGCTGTGGTAGAGAAAATTGCATTTTTAAAAAAACTTACTCGACTTGTCCTAATATTGTTCCAATTACATATCAATACATGGGAAATATAACCATGTACCAAGCATGCTTTCCATGATATGTTATAGTTAGCATAAACATGGGGAGATATTCATCAAATGAGGCCATACTTCCTTCACTCTCCACCAGAACTCTGGGCATGCAACACCACTGCTGACTGGTATGGCGTGTGTGCATTCTGTGTGTATCAGTCTGTGTATCAATATCATATACTTTGCACACAAACCACTGCACGTTGCACTCTCCCGGTGTCATTCTGTTTAGGCATGGCCCATCAACAGATCGAGTTACACAGTTTGTTGCTAAATTCAGGTCTTAGAGTGGATTTTATAGCAAATCATTTTGTACACAGAGGTTATTTGAGTTATTATTCATAATGGAAGAAAAACAAAAAATATGTTCTCCAAAACTATACATGAGCTTTAGTTGATACAATACAAATTATAAATTGTAATATACATGGAACGTATTTACAGCAAACTTTAAAACGGTTAATTAACACATAAAAACTAGTTCAAAACATAAACGCAACACACAAAAAAATCATGGTAGACCTTTGAGAAAATAAACGTGAGTTTGATGAGCTCCCACTAGATTTTAAATAGTTTGTTGCCCTGATATTATTGATATACGTTAATGGACTATTATGATCATTCCTTGCAGAATGGAATGGTTGAACATCTTTATCTCAGAGAATATTTTGTTACTTCTCTTCTTCCAAACAGACGTCACTCGGCTTCCAGTATTATGATTGTCGAGTCCACAATGGCAGTATTGTGTGACAGATTATAATTTCACAGAGTTGTGGGGTAATCTTCAAATAAATTGTGTAAACAGTTTTACTTACCTATTAATATGTCGAGCTAAGGTATGCACATTTCGTTTTATTTAGTTTAAGCATATTTAGCTATAAATTGATAAGTCAAATTTGAAAAGGTGTTACAATTTTCCTCGATCTTCCTACATTGTAACATAAAATTTATTAAAATTACTAATTTAGGTTTACGAACATTTCATATTGACCTTGATACATGTGCAGATTGTGATTGGATAATATTACCAATTGCATACAGTCATGATAATTGAGTTTTTTTAAAACTATAAATTAATTTAATATCACTTTGATAAACATATTTTGAAATAATGGAATTGATATTTGATGTACGAAGCTAACAATAAATCTTAAAAACAGATAGGAAAGACATACTTTATGTTGTTTAAATCTACTTTCAATGATATCCGTATAGGCCTAAATACTGTACTACCATGAATGATAACGATGGAAATTAGTTGCTGGAAAAGGTATGCTGTGCTTTTCAATGTGCATATTTTTAAAATGGTAGTTTTAAGTTTTTTTCAAGTACATGGCAGCTGTTTATTTATTATGTGCCTGATTATAATGAGCCTTATGCTGCGCACACACACACACTTACGTATAGATACGTTTGTGTTGTTTTAAGCTTATTTCATCTTCTATTCTGTCATTTCTTATTTATTACTTTGTTTAACTGGATAAACGAAATTATCAATATTTCCACTACTGACTATGACGGGTAAGCATCCGTGGGGATCCGCAGAAAAGAAAAGAATTTTTGGACGCAACCGGACGCAACTCAACGTAAGTGTCTGTGTGACTGTAGCATTGTATTATTGTCTTCTTTTACATTATTATATATATGCCTACTTGAAATGGTAAACTTTTTATCACATTTCAGCCCGACCATTGATTTAGTTTAATTTTATTTAAGTTTTGTGGGTTTTGCGGTAGCGAAATGTGTAAATTATGCATGTATGCAGCCCAAATCATTCCATTAAAACCCCATAATATTAACAAAAATATATTTTATGTGTAATATTAATATTGCTTGTAAATGTTATGAGAGAAATCTACCGGTAATGCGATACATAAACCCCTCCCAAAAAGTTCCGCAAATTGACTTTGGGCCATGATAACTTTTTAGGTAGGCCTACTCTTTAGTTATTCCCGATATTCATACCATTGAAAAGATAATTTATTCCCCTTTTTGATTTTTGATACATAAACCCCTCCCAAAAAGTTCCGCAATTTGACTTTATGCCATGATAACTTTCTAGGTACTCTTTAGTTATTCCCGATATTCATACCATTGAAAAGATAATTTATTCCCCTTTTTGATTTCATGTTTGTAATGATTGTGTCATGCTTCAATGCACTGATTATCAGAATATGGAGAAAAGTAAAAAGTCAAATGTTGTAAAATGCACTTTTATTTATCACATTGAAGTTCCGCAACTCCAATTTAGACCCTGATAACTTTTGAGGTATTCTATCATTTTTATTAAAATTTATACCATTGTCAAGTTCATTTACTCCTTTTTTATTGATACCTAATTGTCATGGTGATGTCATGCCTGGGTCCACGGAACCCCTGAATACCACCTGAATACAAGGCAAAGTAAAAGATAATGTTCAGTTTAAATGTTCTGTAACATAACTCTGAACCTGATCATTATCAATTTTTGTAGCACTGAAAAATTCATTTATTCTTCTTTTTATTGATACCCTATTTGCAATCATGTTTGAATGCACATAATTCATGCCTGCAAAGTAAAAAGTGAAAAGTTGCGAAATGTATTGTTATTGCTCAAATTGAGTAACTCGCTACGCGCAATAGACAATAATAGTGACAATAGGCATTCAACTTGCAACATTTGACTTCTGACTTGTCCTAACATTCAGGTGTTCTGTGCATACACGAACAATACTATTGTTACAAGTAGGGTATCATTGAAAAGAGAAATGAATGAACTTGACAATGGTATAAACTTCAATAAAAATGATAAAATACCCCCAAAAGTTATCAGGGCCTTAATTCGAGTTTTGGAGTACAATTAATTCTGCATTTTGCAACACTTGACGTTTTACTTTTCTCCATATTCTGACATTCTGTGCATTGAAGCATGACACAATCAATGCAAATAGGATATCAATAAAAAGGGGAATAAATTATCTTTCCAACAGTCCGACTATCAGGAATAACTAAACCATACTTGAAAAGTTATCATGGGCCAAAGTCGATTTGCGGAACTTTTTTGGAGGGGTTTATAACCTACATGTATGCATTTGTTATTGAATAACATTGTTACCGGATAACTTCAATGAAATGTTTTCATCTTGTATAAAAGACACCGATCAAGACACATGACACAAGTTACTAATTTCACTGTATGCAGGTAATTTATAACATTGTTCCAATACGTACATGTATGGTGAGTGGCAGAAATAAACGACAAAGGAAAATGAAAGATATGAGAGAGAGAGAGAGAGAGAGAGAGAGAGAGAGAGAGAGAGAGAGAGAGGGGAGAGAGATGAAAGAGAGAGAGAGAGAGAGAGAGAGAGAGAGAGAGAGAGGGGGGGGGGCGAAAGAGAGAGAGAGAGAGAGAGAGAGCGATAAATAAAAATAGAGGAAGAGAAGAGAAGAAGAGAAGGGACTTTTTAGTATGAATTTCACAGAAATTTGGTGACAAAAAAACAATGGTGACCAAAATTATCAGAACATCTAGCATTATTGATTATTAATTTACATTGAGGTTTATGCTGCGGCGATGCTCAGTCAAACCCTGGACCAGATGACCTCCGTCCACATACGGTTCTAGAGAACATCTTGAAACGAGACACAGGTACCCAAGAACTCAACTGTATGATATTGGAAAGGAAATGCCGAATATGATTACACCATGATTTTGCAATTGCTAATTTCTACAATTAGATCTGTAAGTGAATAGCCGCGACGCACATCCTTGTAAAGCCAACATATTGTGATTTGTTTGTTTTTTGTTTGTGTTTGTTTTGTTTTGTTTTGTTTTGTTTTGTTCGTTTTTTTTTTGTCGATATATCTTAATAACCTCCGGACGATGCATCTTGATGTTATTTATTAATCTCCTTAGATAACAACCTAATATTCATTAAAAAATAATCGTATGACCATTTACATTCGATGCACGTTTATATTTATAGTTATATTTATTAAACATTCATTTATTAAACATTCATTCAGAAAATGTATGGTTAAAAGGAATTTCTTCATTTCAGAATAAACTTATTAAATATGAAATGGGGCGGAATTTGTTTGGTCATCTCATATACAGGGGGCCATTTCCATCCCAGCCCATGAGCATGATGACACCAAATTTTATGAAACTTGGCATGTATTTTAGGCATCTCAGAATGAATAAGCATGCAAAGTTTCGTACCCTTACCTCAAATAATTTGTTTATTTATGTAATTGTCATTCCACGTAAGTACATTTGTTACTGCATGTACAATACAGTCTATGGAAAAACTGACCGCGCATACTGCAACAATCTTTGAAGCTGCGCATTATGGTCGAAATTATATAAATTTGCTATCAAAACATGTCTTCGCCCTCGCATTATTAATATGCTTTCGTTTCCGGCGACAACGAACTCTATGACGGCAAGTATCAGAATTGGACCCGACTGCGCATGCGCATGGCTGGATGTTCATCCCGATGAATGTGACGATACTCGTATCATAATAATCTGCATGTGTGTATATCTATAGACATTACTTATGATGGTCCCCCTTTAATAAACCAGATAAAGTTTCTTCCCTGTTTATATTCTACAATAAATGTCCCATTGCTGAGAAAAATTCTTCATATGCCATATATACCCCTTTCAAAAAATATTTTCCCCTAAAACTTGCTAGACAATAGGTTTGTTTTATATAATTATAATCCCGATGGCCTTCATCCCTCCCCCCCCCCTCCTCGATCACCAGCCACCATTTGTGAAGACAAATTTATATGCTACTGCCACCTAAGTTGTGCGCCATTCTTTTTAGGAGAATGTCGTAAAATGTGGTAGGTCGATGGTTATATTTTATTTTTCTTTACATTAATCAGATTGAAAGAATGTTAGACGCCCTATATATGCCCATCCGTAAAACTTCTTAGCACACATTATTTCTTGGTTTGCCTTCCTTGAAGTCCTAAGTAGTTTCTCATTAATCTCCAGACACAACGTTTAACAAAATGAGTTGGGCCACCTTTTTATGTTTCCTGATGATGCATGTTGCACTAACGGTAAGACCAATAATATTTATTGTTATTTTATTTTATTTTTTGTTATTGAACCTTGCATAAAGAAGAAAATTAACACTTCGATATTTTTCCAAAGCACTAGGATATGAGATTTCTAAAATATACAACAAATACTTCACACTATAAAATTTCAATGGGGTTTATCCTACTTATTGTTCATTACAATGTTCATTTTAGGATTAGTATTTCGAAGATTTCAGTTTATATACAGCCCTGTAAACAGAAAAGGTGGAAATTAAATCGACGGTCATTGTGTGAGTTAGGAGAAGCTAATAGCTAGAATTTACCATGTTTACGTTATGTTGATGGTGCTGCATATTTAATTACTTTTGTTGTAGATAATGTGGGGTTTTCGGATATTTTTATTTAGATTGTTGTTTCTTCTGGAGTCAAAACTGCGTGTTCCAGTTATAACTCATCATCTCCTTATTTAATAAGTTGGTTCTTGATAATCATTTCCAACACTTGTATTAAGTCAATTTTTAACACTCTCATAATATTTGCAAAATAAACTACATCACATATTGTCTTTGAATGGTCATATCGCATATTGCATTCCTCTTCCTTTTTATTACCAGTTCTTTATTATTGTTAACTAATATTCTGCATATCATTACAATTTATTTTCTATTGATTTATTTTTATTTTTTATTTTTATTTATTTCTTCTGTTTTTTTTTCGCTTGCCCATTAGACAAACCGTTTATTCTAATCTTGATTTTTGTTTTGGATAATAATAATGATTTACATTTATAATATATAACGCACATTGTTTCAAACATGTCAACTTTCATCAGGACCTAATAAGGGTCCACAAACGACGAGCCATGGAAGATTGAGAAAGCGAAAATATATGTAACAGCCATAAATTTGGACTAGCTTCTGGGGGAAAAATAGTAATGAAATAATTTTCTAACAAAATTCTTCGCGCTCGCATAATGGCCCTATGAATGTGAAATTATGCATGCATGTGTGTATATCTAGCCCTTACAATCATGATGGTGACCCCCTTGAACAAACCCTTCCTCGTTTTGCGCTAGCATTATGCTACAAATGCTCCATTTTATGTCACTATTATTTTGCAAAAGCACAGTGTTTGATCTAGGGGTGAGGGGCCGAGGGTTCCCCATCTTTTTTTTTTCATACATCATGTACGCCCTCATTTTTGTTTAAACAAGCTTGATGATTATCCCCTTTAGGAGCATAGCACAAAACACGCTTAAATATATCAAAGTATTTCGGCTCGCGCTTCGCACTCGCTTATTAATAGATAAGATTCCTTAATATTAACGTTGCACCCACACACAAAAAAAATAAAATGGAAAAGTTTCGGGTTGATATTTCGAAAAATTTCGGCTCGTGCTTCTGTTCAATGAGATAAATATCTTCTTTTATGATCAACACAAAAAGCGCTTAAAATGCGTTGTTTTCAGATTAATATATCACAAAATTTTCAGCTCGCATTGTTGACTGAGATAAATATCTGCTCAATGAGCTTCGCACACTCACCCACACAAAAAAAAAAACACTTAAAATGCTATGTTATCAGTTGATATACATATACATATATATATATATATATATATATATATATATATATATATAAATCACCTTCGCGCTCGCATTTTTAACGAGATAGGACAAATATCTTTTTATAAAAGGTAGCACAAAAAACCTAAAATGCAAAAGTTTCGGGTTGACATAAAAAAAAAATCGGCTCGCGCTCGTATTGTTTAAGGAGATAAATGTAAGTATCTTCTTTATAGCGCAAAATGACCCTCAAAATTGATGTTTTCGGGTTGATATATATAATAATAATAATAATAATAATAATAATAATGTGATTTGTATTGCGCCAGATCCACTCTGTAGAGTACTCAAGGCGCATCTATTATTATTACCAAAAATTATCAAAAAATTTCGGCTCGCGCTTCGCGCTCTCATATTTTAAAGAGATATTCTATGAGCCCTACAAAAACGCGCTAAAAATGCATTTTTTTTTCAAGTTCGCATTGTTTAATGAGATTAGTATATTCTATATGAGCAGCACAAAAAGAGCTTAGAATGCACTGTTGCGCTTTGCGCTCGCATTGTTTAACGAGATAAGTATCTTCTTTATAAAAGTACCCCCCCCAAAAAAAAAAAAATAAAATAAAACTTCAAAAAGCAATGTTTTCGGGTTGGTATATATAAAAAAATCAGCTCCCGCTATGCGCTCGCATTTTTCAATGAGATCTGTATATCTTCTATGTGAGTAGCACAAAAAGCGCTTTAAATGACCTGCTTTCAGGTTGATTTAGCCATGATTTTTCGGCTCGCACTTCGCGGTCAAATTGTTTTAATAAGATTAGTATTTTATATATGAGCTTCACAAAAAGCGCTTAAAATGCACTGTTTTTCAGGTTGAAATAACCAACATTTTCGGCTCGCGCTTCGCGCTCGCATTTCAGTCATTAAGATGAGTTCTATACGAGTAGCACAAAAAGCGCTTAAAATACACTGTTTTCAGGTTGATATAGCCAAATTTTTTCGGCTTGCGCTTCGCGCTCGTATAGTTTTAATTAAATAAGTAGGCCTATCTTCAATAAGCATGGCACAAAAAAATAATAATAAATTTCACAGTTTTCAGGTTCATAACATCAAAAATTAGGCTCGCGCTTCACGTAATTTTTTTTTATAAACAAATCTGTAGGTGTCTCTAGTTTTGTTTCTGACTCACTCGGGTAATACTATGAAAGCATCGTTGTGTGTATTATGTATTATGTGTTAAGTATTGCAGCATAGCTGAAATACGTGCATTTTTTTTATTTTTACAAGACTATTTAATACATCATTTCATGCATGACTGGTAGGACTTTCCATCGTTATGTATATTTTGAAAGAGGTTACCTGTCCCTTATCATTCCGACAGCAGTAAATGACAGAGCCCCAAATGAAATAGTTGGACCTCATCAGTGAATAAAAACATGAAATGTGTTTCATATTTATTCGAAATTTGTTCGTTAGTTCTATGTTATACATTTGGCTAATAAATAATGGCCCAAAAGTAAGCACTATAATGACATACAGTATAAAAAGCAACACTCCGATAAGATAAACGTATATATTTATCATTCCATTGCTTAAAAGGCTATTCTCTATTCAACGGATTGTAAAACCATACCCGATTTCTAACAATAAATGTTTGTAGTTTACTACCTTTTGCTCGATAATCACGGCACCTGGTTTATCCCGGTAAAAAAAAAATAAAAAAATACAAGCTTTATAGAAAGTAATTGAAACGAATGAATCATACCACTAGCCCAAAGTTTTTTTCTCCAGAAGAACTTTCCTTTGGGGGAGATGTTATGAAATATTTGATGGTGATGAACATTCATGTTGTTAATGTTTGTTGTTTTTTTCAGTTGACTAATAAAGTCAGAGACATGTTTTAATGGTAAAGATTGTGTATTTTCAATCATTTATTTGTCGAATTATTATTCGAGAAGGCCGTTCAGGGTAATCATATCCTGATAATATGAATTCATATTCTAGCTCTTATTTTAAGAAATGTAGACGATAAAATATAGGGGTCTATACTAATTACACAAGTATTTAGAATTGACTCATCTTTTAAAACATATAAGTTAGTAAGATAAGCTGCGGATTGTCCATCTAAATACATTTTCATTAACAATAGCAGCAGCAGCAGCCACTGCAGCCACAACAACAACAGCAACAACCACAACTGCAACAGCAGGAGCAACAGCCACTACAGCAACAACCACCTCTACAACATCAAGAGCCACTGCAGCAACAACCGCCTCTGCAGCAGCAATACCGCTGCAGCAACAACCGCCTCTGCAGCAGCAACAACCACTGCAGCAAAACAACCGCCTCTGCAGCAGCAACACCACTGCAGCAACAACCGCCTATGCAGCAGCAAGAGCCACTGCAGCAACAACCGCCTCTGCAGCAGCAACAACCATGCATCAACAACCGCCTCTGCACAGCAACAACCACTGCAGCAACAACCGCCTCTGCAGCAGCAACAACCACTGCAGCAACAACCGCCTCTGCAGCAGCAAGAGCCACTGCAGCAACAACCGCCTCTGCAGCAGCAAGAGCCACTGCAGCAACAACCGCCTCTGCAGCAGCAACAACCACTGCAGCAACAACCGCCTCTACAACATCAAGAGCCACTTCAGCAACAACCGCCTCTGCAGCAGCAGAGCCACTGCAGCAACAACTGCCTCTACAACAGCAAGAGCCACTGCAGCAACAACCACCTCTGCAGCAGCAAACAACCTCCTCTACAGCAGCAACAGTTTCTACAGCAGCAGCAGCAACAACCACTGCAGCAACGGCATCAGCAACGACAACAGCAACTGCATCAGCGACAGCAAGACCAACTCCTAAATGTTCAACAACGACAGCGGCAACATCAACCACAACGCCCTCGTGGTCTTCAGCAGCAGTATCAAAAACGTCAGCACCACAGCAATATCAGCAGCAACATCCACAACAACGGCAGGGCCGTCAAGTTAATCTACAGCAGCAACGACAGCAACAACGTCGACCACAAGGGCATTTTAATCAGCTCGAGCAGCAGCAACAGCAGATTCCGGGGCAACGGCAACAGCTTCAACTTCAACAAACAACAACAACACAATCTACCGCAGCAACAGCCTAACCAGTATGTATATTTATGTATGGCTTTTGCCATAATCGGCCTTTTACTGAGTCAATTATTGAGAACCGAATACTTTCAATGCCCTTTACTCTTTATCTAAACTGATTACCAAATTAAAAAAGTTTGGCCTATTGTAATGTTGAGGTGATAAATAAAAATGTTATTATTTTTATAACGTTGTGTAGCTTTCTTTTCTTTTTTTTTGAAATATTATTTTTTTTATAAATAAAGCTGTATAATTAAATGATAATGATGTGCGCAAGAAACAAATGGACCTATTTTCGAGTTTATTTATGTTTACAAGATTATAGATCCCGCCCTGTCCAACGATGCTTGGCTACCATTGAGCAAGCTGGCAGAGTGAATGGTGTTGAGGAAGAGGTCCGGAGGACGTTTGCCGAGAGGAGGAGGCCGCGCCAGCAAAGAGTTCCTAGGCCCCTTATAAATCAACGGGCAAGGGCTTTATTCAACTTAAGAATTATTGCTCTTGCACGGCGGAGGGAGACTCTTCCAAGGCGTGATGCTTTAGAAGACCTGCACCGACGAGGTTAGGTACATTTTCAATAAAATTATCCCACATGCGATTTTTTTTTTCTAATAGGCCTACCAATAATCTTATAACATAAATCATGTGAAAGGAAGCGATAATCTGTCTAAGACAAGGCTTGAGTCGAGGTTGACATATGGCAATACATTATACACAATATAATTACATAAGAAATTATAGTACCCAAAAATGAGACAAGTTACGGAAAGACAAAAAACAAACAACAAACAACAAAGGAAATGAGAGAGAGAGAGAGAGAGAAAAAAAAATAGAATGCGAAATAAACAGGGAGGAAAGAAAGAAAGAAAATAGACAGTAATGAACGATATGATAATAACAATATAAAAAACACATGCAAATTAAACTTCCTCATAATATGCTACTGATTAATTGTACAAAATATACATTTTTTATAGAGCGAGTTTGATTGACAAAGGATTGAAGAGCGTTTTAGGGACTTCATTCTTAGACATCCTGCAAGGGCATTCAAATGTAGATCCGGCACTATCGTCGAGTCTTATCCTTATTTACAGGATGATTTGTGATGTAACACCATCATAATAAACGTTAACGTTACATTTTTACTTGGTCATACAATTTACAATTTCATACTTACATTTATATTTTACAAAGAGAGGGATGATCGATATAATCAAAAGTCGAGATCCACGCAAAAAAAAAATTTTATTTTCTATTTTGACAAATATAGATGCACGGATTTGGAGCAACATTTCATAATAATACCAATGTATATTATTATGAAATAATTTATCTAAATGTAGGAAATACAGAGGTTGCGGAACGAATTTGAAATGGGGGATCACGATGGTAAAGGGGCACTTGAGATCAGAGTCATAAAGAGAAAGCATTAATTATGAATTGGAGATTTGCAGAAAATTTGCCGTTAAATTTGTGCTTTTAAGATTTTGATGGTTCTGTATTTTAGTAATGTAAAACAAAATCAATACGAGCTAAAAGTCTAGATAATTGTGCATTATAGAACCTATTTATGATGAATTAAGTTGCACTAACGATCAAAGTTTTACCGTTTAAAATTAGCACTTTGGTTGCATTACGCGTTTCATGGAGGCCATTTTAGATACATAAGAATAACAACAAAAAAATAAATAAAAAATTATAATAAATAAAATTTAAAAATACGGGTGTTCTTTCTTCTTGTAATCATTTTTAACATTTCTCCTTCAATAGGTGAGCGGAGTGAAAGGGTCCGTCGGACCTTGTCTGCGGATGAGCTGCAAGCTGTGGTACGACGTCTCTTTCCTGTCATAGCATGGGACTACAGTTTGTCTGTATGCCAGAGTCGGAGGTTGAACAGCCTTCCTGAAGCCGTACGCGACCCATCTCTCTCCATTT
>CALNVZ010002835.1:0-38964 GCA_940671915.1 Paracentrotus lividus
TGTACAAATATAATGCCAATTATGTTTCTTAACATGTTGGCTCAATCAGTAGAACGGGAGACCATGGGTTCGATCATCGGCGAGGTCATACTTGACTTGAAAAATTGGACGCTCTGCTTTCTAGGCAGGCACTCAATAATTAATAATGATAACATTATGTTATGCAGCAGTGGCAGCAGAACGAATTTAAAAGTGATGGGTCACGGTGGAAAAGGGGCACTTGAAATCCATCACATAAAGAACAAAAAGTCTCATTTTAAATATATGCTTTAAAGAATCCCAACACCTTTGTTGTTTTTTTATAATTATTATCAGCATATTGTTGCTTTTTTAATGAAACAAAAAGCAATGCAAGCACAATGTGCGAGCCAAAAATTTTGAGCTCAAAATTTGGGTTAATTATACATGATAGACAATATGATCAAATTACTTACCGAAATTACGTGTTATAGGTTTGCGTTGAATAAATTTGGAGATAGGAGCGATAAAAAAAAAATATATATATATATATCATAATTCCTTGCAGTGGACATTTTGTGGGCTGCTGCAGACCCTAAGCCACCCTCTCTAGTCCTAGTTAGAGAGCTAGGTACACATTTATTTACCCAAAATTCCCTAAAAGGTTTGACCCCTGGAAGTGATGTAGATTGGTACCGTGAACCAGGAAATCAATGTCAGCTGGAACCACAGCGGGGGACTCGGCCCCAGAAATACTTAAAAAAACCTGTTTTGGGACATTTATTGACCCCATTTTCCCCATGGACCAAATTTTGTGAGACGGAAGTACTATGAACACATATCACAAAAATATATTAGCCGACAAAAAATAGTGGGGGAATCGCAGAATTGACAGCTTTAAAGACCCTCTCTCCCATACTGCACATGCTTCGATCACGATCATCAGGGCCTGCCATAACTAGTGTGCGTGATATCTCTGTATGTAAAACATGGGATAATTTCAGTTCTTTGTTCAATTCATTTTCAGACTTATTTTGTATTGTATTGTATTTATTTATTACCAACATTGCAAAAAATATACATAAACAGAATTCAATATAAATATGCATTTGGTAAATGGAGCCAACTAATAGCTAAAGCTAGTCTAGGTTGGCCCCGTCTAGTTTGCTTACTGTGATTATGTATACATTTACATAAAGTAAAACATATGTACAAATTATTACATCATATTTAAAACATATGTACAAATTATTACATCATATTTAAAACATATGTACAAATTATTACATCGTATTTTACAGTATTTACCCTATTTACATACGAAATTAATTAAATATGAATATACTCTGCAAGAATTGCCTTATATGATTGTCTAAAAGTTTTCCGTGATTTAATTTTTCTAATATCATTTGGAAGAGCATTCCATATGACAGCACCTGAATACGAAACAGACTGTTTTGCAAGATTTGTCTTTACTTTGATGAGTGTTATATTCTTATTTTCGTTGCTTCTTGTCTCGTAAGGGTGTTTAACAAATGAGAAATAATCAATGAAACGATGAGGAAGTTTGTTATTCAACAAATCATGCACGAATGTTGCAATCATGAGACGATATTGCTTAAAAACATCTAGAATCGATAACTCAGAAAACAAAGGAGCTGAGTGATGATTGAAGGATTTGAATAATATAACACGAGTAATCCTCTTTTGTATGACCAAAATTCGACTAAGGAATGTTTTGTGTGCAGCTCCCCAGACTTCTAATCCATAGGTAATGTGCGGTAAAATAAATGCATTGTATAACATAACCAATATCTTTTTCGATACATAATGTCTGATTCTGTACAGAATACCTGCTTTTTTGCTCGCAACATTACATACATTATTAATATGTTTCTCCCAGTTAAGTTTCTCATCAATATTAAGACCTATACATGACACTGTATCAACTAAGTTCAAAACTTTACCTTTTATTTCCAACTGCTCTAAAGTTAATATATTTTTACCTCTATTCTTAAAAAGCGTATAATTTGTTTTGGATACATTTACAGTGAGTTTATTAGCTTCACACCAAGTTACAACATCTGATAGGTGTTTATTTACTTCTCCTAGTTGTATTCTATTTTCTCCTTTGTCAAATGTGTGAAACAGGCTCGAATCATCAGCAAATAAACGAAATTTGAAATATGAAGAGGAATTTGATAAATCATTTATATATAGTAAAAAGAGAGTTGGTCCTAAGACTGAACCCTGTGGAACCCTGTGGAAGCTTATTTTGCAGCACTGTATGATCGATTGTATCAAAGGCTTTGGCAAAGTCTATGAAAATTCCAACAGTTATTCTACCCTCGTCAGTGAAATGTGTTAATTCGTTTATCAAATTTATCAGTGAGAGTTTGTAGCTATAACCATTTCTGAAACCATATTGAATGTTCGCGAAGAATTTTGTTTGTATTCAGAAAACTTCATCAAGCGAGCATTCACTATATTTTCAAATACTTTTACTTATAATAGGTAATATCGAAATAGGTCGATAATTGCCAGGTAAACATTTCAACCCTTTCTTATATATTGGGATCACTTTAGCTATTTTTCATATTTTGGGGAAAACACCTGTCAAGAATGATACATTAAATACATGTGTAAGTGGTTCACAGACATAGTCTACTGCATTAAATAAAAGCCTAGCAGGTATATTATCATAACCACATGCTTTTGATTGATCAAGATTCATAATTAAGTTTTTTCACTTCTGAGCTGATCACCGGTGAGAAAAAGAAAGATTTAGATTGACGTTCATTCAAATATTCTGTATGATTAACATTTGAATCGATTTTACTAGCTAAATTTTAGCCTTATGTTGACAAAAAAGTCATTAATAACATAGCAATGTCCTTTGGAGTTGTGTATTCACATGGTACACCATCAATTTCAGATTTTATTTTTTCTATTTTGTGCTTTATCACAGGAGTTATTCTTGTTCAATAGTTCGTTTATATGTTCCCAGGTTTTTCTGCTGTTAGACTATCCTTTTCAAATAGCTCCCCATAGTACATTTTTTTTGAGGTTCTAACAATCGAAGTAAGTATATTTCTATATTTCTTATATTTATCGAAATGAACTTTATAAAACCAGACTTGATCGCCTTTGAATACATTTGATGCTTTTCCCGAATGTACTTCTTTATCGAGCGTGTTATCCATGGTTTATTTGTTTTCTTGATGCCACATGTATCTCCTCAATGGGAGCATTTTTATCGCATACCTCTAAAACATCTCACAGAATTTATCAATACGCCTCGTTTGGCTCGAAACAATCATATACATCTGTCCAATTTACATTCATCATATCATTTTTAAAGGAATCGACTGAAAAATTTCGAAAGTTCCTGTGTAGTATTGTTTCTTCTCCTGTATATGCATTGAAATTTCTCAAAAGTGGCATAAATTGGAAATGATCGGATATTCAGCCTCAATACAACCTGAATGAATACAACATGATGAAATATTTGTATAAATATGATCGATAAGGGTTGCACTTGAACTAGTGATTCGTGTTGGTGAAGAAATCACCTGGCTTAAACCAAAAGATTGCATAAGGCGTAATAAATAATTACTTTTATCTTCTTTAGACAATAAATCCATATTGAAATCACCCAAAATGATACATAGATCCTTGTCTAAATTCAATTTCTGCAATAACTTTTAAGTTCTGAATTGAATTCATCTATATTCGTTTCTGGTTTTCTGTATATTACTCCAAATATAATGCTTACTCAGGCCCGTAACTAGGATTTTTACGGGGGGGGTTCGAAATCTGAAAAAGTGGACCTTTTTCAAGGATATTTTTTTCGACGCGAAGCGCGAGCCGAAATTTTGAGTTACACTTGGAGTAAACTATGCATTATCATGATTATAGACTCTATTTCAGTATCCGCGAGCACGAAGCTCAAAACTGGGGTTAATTATTGTGCATTATAGACCCTACTTATAGTATCCGCGAGCGCGAAGCGCGAGCTGAAATTTTTTTGAATCTTAATGGCTTTTTTTTATAATTTAGGAATGAATATAAAGGAATGCGAGCGCGAAGCGCGAGCCTCAAAATTTTGAGATAAAAATTGGAGTTTATTGTGCAATATAGAGCCTATTTAGTATCCGCGAGCTGAAAGTTTTGAGCTAAAAATTGTGCCTTATAGACTCTTTTAGGATCCATGTTGAAGATACATAATAATCTTGGCTCATAATATAATCTTAGCTTAAACCACCCCAATCTAGCCCAAACACAATTACACCAATTCTTTTGACAAGGTTTGTGTCCAGCAGTGTATTTATTGTTTGTCAACTTTACAGTGCGAGGTCGCATAGCGACCGAGCAGGAAAATTTGGGGTTTTACAAGACATAATTATGAAGTAAAGAAAGGGGCACTTTTTAGTATTTTAAGTGGCACCTTTGAAGAAATTGTCTATTGGACTTTTAAAGGGTAGGAAAGGCTTCTTTTTAGTTTAAAAGGGACATTTTTAAGCTAAGAAAAGGGGCACTCTGCCCCCTGCCCCCCGGTTCCACCGCCTCTGTTAGACCCCAATATCCTCAAGCGCGAAGCGAGAGGAGAAAACTTTGAGCTCAAAATTGTAGTTTATTGTGCATTATGGACCCTATTTAGTACTCGCGAGCGCGAAGCGCGAGCCGAAAATTTGGGATTTTAAAAGACATATGGAGTAACAAGGGCCGTTTTTAGTATTAAAAGTGCCTCTTTTTAAACAGAAATTGTCCACGGGACGTTTCAAAACTCTGAAAGGCTTCTTTTTAGTATAAAGATGACACTTTTTAGCTTAGAAAAGGGACACATTTTGGTCATGAATAGGGGTACTAAGGTGGGGTCACTGTGCCCCTGCCCTCCCCCCCCCACTCCACGCCTCTGCCATTAGGCCTTATTTCTGTTATATCATTTCCTAAAATTGAAGATAACATCATTTAAAATATGAAAATAGAACACAAATGCAAACGAAAACATTCCTGCGAAATGGTTTAAGTGTAATTCCCGAGTGCGTAATTTGTTCTGAAAACATGATTATTATGCCCAAAATAAAAAGTAGCGAGCGCGAAGCGCGAGCGAAAGTTTACATGTAGGGGGACTGAAAGCAAAGTGTTTTAATCGTCCTTTCTTGTATTTCTATTCAAATAACTGCTGCATTTCATGCCAAAAAGTGGGGGTTTAATTTTTTTTTTTTTTTTTTTTTTTTTTTTTGGTCAAGCGGACCCTGCTCGCCTGCGGGGGGTTCGTTCGAACCCCCGAACCCCCCTAGTTACGGGCCTGCTTACATTTTGAACATGTATTTTTAACCAAAGACACTCGGCATTTGGTAAGGATAAATCATTAATTCGAGAATAATTTAAGGAATGATGAACATAAGCCCCAACACCTCCACCTCTTTGTCTTGTTCTACATTGTAATTCTATGTTGTAATGTGGAATCGTGAATTGGTTAATATATTTTACATTCCAAATTTCAGAAAGGCCAATTAAACTAAATTTACTTTGAAATACATCTTCATATAATTCTATAAATGAATCAAAGTTTTGTTGTAAAGAACGAATATTCACATGTGAAACAGACAGTGAATTTTCAAATAAGCGATCTTTATACAAATTGAAATCATTGGGTAATAAAGGCATTGGTATCACATCAAAAAATAAGTTATCACATTCTATTGCTTCTTTTTGAGATTGTGCACTATTATCAGAATCATTATATATGTTCATCATCATATCGAAGTTAATTATTATTTACAGACAAAAATTAATAATATACACATAAGGATAGACGTTTTAAGTAAACTTAGCAAAGTCCTCCTTACAATTGATGACAATGGGCTGACTGTTTCATCCTTCCGAACCAAGATCCGACCATTCTGAGTCCAGAGATACTTGAACCCTGCATTCTTCCTTGCGGCGTTGGTCTCCTTCAGCAGTTCTCTGGTCGAAGAAATCAGATTTCCATTAATGTAGATCTTGTTAGAGGACCTGAAGTGAAGATCCCTTGCTGAAAAGGATTTTAGCTTTCTTCTCCCATCGTAGATAGCATTCCTTGCTCTTTGTGATGCGAACCGCACGATGAAGGGTCGTGGTCGTTCCTCTGTTCTCCGCCCAATGCGATGAACTACATCGAGGTCCTTGGCCGTAGTTCCTGGAGAGATGTGTTGGGCGATCTACAGTACAAGCTCCTCTGGATTCTCCCCTTGCTGCTCGGGTACTCCAGTTATCTCCAAGTTAACACGGCGATGGTACTGGTCGAGCTCGTTTAGTTGAGAGCTCAAGTCAGTAACTTTCTTCTCTAGGTTACCATTCTGCTTTTTAAGTTCTTGGTTTTCTCTTTCGATTTTCTCGGTCTTCTTTCTCATAGCTTCAAATTTTTCGTCGAGAAAAGAAATTGAGTCAATTATTCCCGATTGTCCAGTTCGTATTTCTATGTTGAATTATTGGTGACTCCTTGGTGAATTAGGCTTTGAGCTCTATCATATTTTTTTTTTTTAGGGGGGAATGATCCACCGGCTGATTAAAAATATTGGAAATTATCTTCTTTGACTGTGTTTCATCTTAGATTAAGCTCAATAATCTTTTGACGCAACAAAATTTTAGAGTTTGAAACTTACTTTCCTGAAAGATAGATATAGACTTTAGGCCTATTCGCCCTACTTGAGATCAAAGCATTACACCCCCCATGCGCATATTCTGGGGGGGGGGCTTCCTGGGCCCGGGCCCCCCGGATAGGTGCGCAGGGGGGTGCCGAAAAAGGGAGAAAGGGGGACAAAAAGAAGAAAAAAAGGAGGAAAAAAAGAAGAAAAAAAGGAGGAAAAAAAAGAAAGGGAAAAAAGGGGGAAACAGGAAGGGGAAAAAAATTAAACTTAGAGGGGTGCCAAATCGACCTTAAACGTAGGGGTGCCATAGTTAGCTTAAATGTAGGGGCACCAAAAATGATCTGAAACTTAGGGGATCTGAGACTTATTGAGCTTTAAAATCAGGGGCGCCAAATTGAGCTTAAACATAGGGGCCTAAATTTGCCTGAAACATAGGTGGGGGCGCCAAAACGACCCTAACCTAGGGGCGCCAAAACAACCCTAACCTAGGGGCGCCAAATCGACCTTAAATTTGGGAGGGGAAGCCAAATTGGCCTTAAACTTAGGGGCGCTAAATCGACCTTAAATTTAGGGGGCGCCAAATCGAACTTAAACTTAGAGGGGTGCCAAATCGTCCCTAAACGTAGGGGCGCCAAATTGATCTTAAACTTAGGGACATCAGATTGAGCTCAAATGTAGGGGTGCCAAATATATCATTAACTTAGGGGCTCTAACTTTATCCTAAACTTAGGGCTGGGTGCCGAATTTACCAGAAACTAAAGGGGCAACAAAAAAATAAACAGAAGGGGTCTTTAAAATGGTCTCTATGTAGAAAGAGCATAGTTTTACCTTGCCACTACGTCCAATGCCATTTCGTCCAATAGCCATGTCGTCTAATACCACTCGGTCCAATGCCATTTGGTCCAATAGCCAGTTGGTCCAATAGCCATTTGGTCCAATTGCCAGTTGGTCCAATAGCCATTTGGTCCAATAGCCATTTGGTCCAAGAGCCACTTGGTGCAATTGCCAGTTGATCCAATAGCCACTTGGTCCAACTGCCAATCGAGCCGAGGGTAGCGTGCACACCTGCATAGATTATGGCTATTGGACCAAATGGCTATTGGATATAATTGTCAATTGGACCAAATGGTTATTGGACCAACTGGCTATTGGACAAAATGGCTATTGGACCAAATGGCCATTGGACCAAATGGCCATTGGACCAAATGGCTATTGGACCAAAGGGCTATTGGACCAAATGGCTATTGGACCAAATGGCATATTGGACTGATTGGCATTAGACGACATGGCTATTGGACGAAATGGCATTGGACTTAGTGGGCATATACCGTATATTCATAGATTATACACATTAGACCAAATGGCTATTGGACCAACTGGCAATTGGACCAAATGGCTATTGGACCAACCGGCTATTGGATGGAACAAAGTCATTTCGCTGCGCGGCCAAAAATTTCACCTGGCCGTAGGGCAATTTCAACAATATTTGCCTCCAAGAGCAGAGGGTTATTTGTTCTATGCATTTTTCAATTTTTCAATTGGTAACAACAAAATACAGAGAAAAGGAGGCATTTCTCAGTATCGAGAGTGCCCCTAGCTTTTTCAAAAAGAAATATAGCACATCAGTTTTTAAGAAGACTAAAAGGCTTCTTTTATGCAGAAGATGAAAGGCAAAAACAATGGAACACATAAGAAACAACATTTCTACTTTCCTATGTGCTTTGATCAGAATTGCCCCCCCCCCCCCCAAAAAAAGCGGTTCAGCCGCTTTATTTACAGATTTACAGCACATTTCTTATTTCATCCATAAATGAGCATAATTAGTTCATATAAAAATAAAGTATATCTATTTAGTGAAATGAAGCTATGCAACCGCATAGTTCATGTCATTTTCTACCATAATGCCAAATTTTGTTGCAATTGCGCAGTCCATGGTTAAGATCTTGGGGGGGGGGATTATACCAGCCCAAAGTCCAGATTGAAACTGCAGTTATGCAGTATCATTGCGTTTATAAACTGGAGTTGTCTGATGTAAATCAGGATATAGCATGGGGTCTACATGCAGGTCTTTTAGTTGATGCTTCTCTGTAATTTAAAAAAAATATGTCAATTTTCAGTAGCCCCCCCCCCCTCCCCCAGGGACAATTATCTCCCTCTGAAATAAATTGTACCCCCAGACAGTTCCATGTACAATCTATTGAAACCGTATCAGGACAACTACCCACTGGACAATTATCCCCCAGGACAAGTACCTCCCAGAAATTAGGGTTAGGGATAGATTTTTGACAGGGGGTAGTTTTTCGGGCAGTAATTGTACATAGGGTAGTTGTCATTGAACTCATCGAAAGTAACTTTTTCCGTTGGGTCGAGGTCATTCATCTCCTGGGAAATCACCCTCCCCCCCCCTGCAGATTATTCTGTGAAGGACAATTAATCCCCCCCCCCAAACATCACCTCTTTGGATTATTATCTTCAGCACATCTACCCACAGGGCAATTACCTTTTGGACATTACCCCTAATACCCCTTATCATTTAACCTGTGAACTACTGAAGGGTTTTTGAGTTTTTCAAGAGCCCATATTTTTAAAATATTCAGGAAAAATATAATTTTCATATTTATCTATTGAATTATTAGGCCCTAACCATATTAATTCATAAATATTGAATTTTGATTTTGAAATATTTTTTTTGAAATTTTGAGGACATTTCGGACATTTGAAGATGAAAGTTTATCTCTAAAAGTGATATTTCCAAAAACTTATATGAATTATTAATATTTTCAATATTCAAACATTTTTAGTTATCTCGATTTATGATCTAATTTTGGAGAATAATATCATAGGAATCTAAAAATGACACTTTTAGTGCTTTATCTCATTTGTTTTTTGAAAATATTTGCATCATAAGCAATGAATACCAAAATGTCTGTGTAGTCCCACATGTACATAATTTAGCGGTATTTTGCACAATATTGCAATTTTTAGCTCATCCGGCCCGAAGGGCCAGATAAACTTATAAACTTTCTTTTTTTACCTATCTTTTTATTGTTTTTTTACAGAAATCATCGGTGACACTATTCAATCACAAACAACATGAAATTAATTGACTTTAATCAGGAAAAGAAAAAAATAATTGTACATTTATGAATTTTGGCTAGAAACAATTTGCATTGGATTTGTAGGCCTACATGTACATGAAATCATGAATCGCGTACCTGAGCGTCGCAAATTCGGTTTTAAAAATTGAGTGAGATTTGAAAGAAAAAAGTGGAGAAGGCTTGAGGATTTTTTTTCTGTGTGTTATTGTGACGGCTGAGATCTCAGGGTGTATGTGGAATCATTTCCACCCACCCCTGCCACCGTTATTCCGAAGGTTCGTAATTCCGAACGTTGTTTATTCCGAAGGTTCATTAATCCAAAAACGAAATAAAGTTCGTTATTCCAAAGGTTTATCAATCTGGAAACGAAATAAAGTTTGTTAATCCGAAAACGAAATAAGGTTCGTTAATCCGAAAATGAAATTTTCGGATTTAAAAACCCATCTGTTCCTTGTTACTTAATTATACTATATTGTCTTTACTATGTAGGGGAGAGTGGGGTTATATGGAACATTTTTCACAAAAATGACCGTAAAACAAAAGAGGATTTATTTCAAGAAACAATAAATGATCAGCTTGAGTGTATATCTGTATGCTACAAATGTACCCCATAAAATTCTTAAACTTAGTGATGGTTCCGGAAAAAATCCATCTTCAACAAGACCATGTCAAGTGTTCCAACTAACCCCATACACGGGGTAAGTTGGAACCTGGTATGGGGTAAGTTGGAACCTGGTATGGGGTAAGTTGAAACATTGTGCATGGTATCTTAAAAATTATATTTAAACTATCTAAAACATTATTGCATGGGTTCAGCTAACTTGCTTTATTGATTCCAATTAAAATATTAAAGATTGACGTTTAATTTTTTTTTACTTCATGTTTTATTCCACTAGATAGCATCCACTCACATACAGATATTCTTAAGTACTGTGAAGTAGCATTCTGCATAAAAATTGTCCAATTTGCACTAATATACACGTATAAGAATATTTCGGAACACGTCACTGAATTATATGATTTTTATTTTTTTGTTCAGCTGAAACCTATTTACTTAGTACATGTTCCAACTAACCCCATTCAAAATGTTCCAACTAACCCCAGAGGCCCATTTGACATTTGTAAGCTTAAAGCACAAAAGAGGGACAACAACATGCCATATATTTAACCTTGTTTTGTAGCTTGGTATAACTGTTTGTTATACTCAAAAACAGGCAAACTTAATTTATGATCTTCTTTGAGATAATAAAACATTTGTAAAAGTGACAAAATTTACTCAGAAAGAGAAAAAACAAACATTGCTTTCTAACTTGACGAGGCTTGAAGCACGTGTGCTGTCTGAAATGTGGTGGATGGCAGTTGCTAATAGCAACAACCTGAGGGTAGATTTGCATAAATATATTTATAGCCGTTAAAGAAAATTACAATGTTTCAACTAACCCGTGTTCCAACTAACCCCACTCTCCCCTATATTATCATTACATATTTTTGTTGCAATATGTTGTTTTCACATGTAATTTACATGTAATATGTAAGTCATTTATGTCAAATTAATTACTTTATTTATACTTCTATCTTTTGTATGATATACTTTGTTTGTACAGCACTTAGGGGAGTAATCACTCATTTTGCACTATATAAATAGTGTATTATTATTATTAAATAAGGTTTGTTTTTCCGAAAATGAAATAAACTTATTTTAGTAACAAAAACAATGTTTTAATTAAAAAAAACAATAGGATATTATGCAATAATAGTCTCAGTGGAGGATTTTTGGGGCAAAGCATGTATTGCATCAAGAAGTGGCGTGGATCAAGCTTGATTTTGATTTTATCTGAGCAATTGCTGCCTGAGCAAATGGACTAAGAATGTTGGGGACTATGTATTTATCACCCATGAATATCCTCCAGATAAGGGGGATTTTTTATTTTTTTTATTTTTTTTAGGGGGGGGGGGTAGGGGTGCCATTATTTAACAGCTTCTGCTGTTAGATTTTGATTTTCAGAGAATTTATGTCACATTATCAACAGCGACTTCTACCGATAAAGAATTCGCTACTAAAAACTGGCCGTTAACAAGCCATAACTAAATAATTATTTCTGCAACTGTTTTCACTCCGTCTTTATTTCGAAACATCCACTGCGACTTCTTGCGATAAAGAAGTTTTGGTTCTAAAATTGGGCTGTTATCACTCACTAACTAAACAATTAATTCTGCAGTTGTATTCGTTCTGTATTCATTTATGAATTTGAAAGAAATTATTTCAAAGCAATGGCAGAAATTAATCTTTATCGGAAGATAGAGAAGTTGCCGGTGATAATGTTTTGAAAAAGCTTCTCCATGAAATAAAGACGGAGTGGATATAATTGTGGGATTAGTTATTTAGTCATGGGCTGATAAAGGCCCAAATTAGAAGAGAAACTTATAATTGAAAGAACTCGCTGCTGATAATGTTTCGAAATACCATCTTCATTGAATAAAGACGGAGCAGAGACAATTGCGGAATTAATTATTTACTTATGGAGTGATAAAGGCCCGTTTGTAGTGGCGAAACTTACTCTTTATTGGAATAACTCACCGCTGATAATGTTTCAAAATAACTTCTTCAAAAAATATAGATGGAGCGGATAAAATTGCGGAATTAGTTATTTACTTATGGAGTGTTAAAGACCCGTTTTTAGTAGCAAAACTTACTCTTTATAGGAATAACTCGCCGCCGATAATGTTTCGAAATACCTTCTTCATGAAATAAAGACGGGGCGGATACAATTGCTAAATTAATTATTTATTATTATTTCAGTTTCGGACTAACAAACCTTATTTCATTTTCGGACCTTATTTCATTTTCGGATTAACGAACCTTCGGAATAACAAACCCTATTTCGTTTTCGGATTAACGGACCTTCAGAATAACGAAACTTTGAAATAATGCCACAAATGTTCTGATTAACGAACCCTTTTTTATTTTCGGATAAACGAACATAGAGGTATAGGCATTTCACATGTTTCGGAATGACGAACCTTTGGAATTAGAAGGTGTTACCTCATATCGTACACATTTGTTTGTGTCAAGTTTGTACACAATATCTAGAATTTCATACATTTGTGTAGGTTTTAAGAACAGTGAGTTCATATAATTTCCTTGTAACAAGTGACTGAAATGTGCAGTGCTATCAGGTAAATCATTAGCAATGTCAGAACCTACTGATGAAAAGAAGTTATTAAAAGAATTAACAATGCTCTTTACTTACTACTTACTGCCCATCATGCCGTCTGGCACATAGGGCAGCAACGAAGATCTTCCAGTCTGTTCTGTGCTGGGCTAGTCGGCAGTAAACTAGATGCCCCAGGTGTGTCGCAGGTTCACCAGCTCTCCTCCACGGTCCGCCGCCAGGTGTTTTCGGTCTTCCTCTTCTTTTTCCTTCCGGAGTCCAGTGAGTGCTGTACGTGTTATTTGTTCAGGATCTTTTCTAAGGACATGCTATCCATCTCCACTTCTCTCGTAATTATGGTTTCCATGTCATCCTGGTTAGTCCTAACAAGTAGTTTCTTGGTTGGAAATGATTGTTGGGCCAGAAAATTCTAATGAATCCTTCGCAGGCTCTTTGTATGAAAGGTTGCCAATTTGGTTATATCCTGTTTAGTAATCAGCCAACATTCTGATCCATAGAGCAAGCGTAGACAAAACGCAGCTCTGATATATTTTTTTAATTTATTTGAACGTTGTATTGCCGTGACTTCCACACATTATTCAACATACTAAATGCAGTTCTGGCTTTGTTCAATCTATTGTGGGATGTCTTTGCCTGCTCCCCATCATGAGTTACTGTATACTTCCCTAAATATACAAATGATTCAGTCATTGGAAGATCCTTGTTATTTAGTGTATATTTTGAGGGTTATTTGATATTGAGAGTCATGACTTCGGTTTTCTTTGCACTAATATTAAGTCCAATTTGTTGGGCATGACCTCTGGAGACGAGAGCGTTTCTCCTGCATGTGTTGTCGACTGTGGGACATCAGAGCTATATCGTCCGCAAAGTCTAGATCTCCAAAGTATACAGAGACTCCACCTGATGCCCCTCTTCTGGTCTGCGGTAGTCGGTCTCATCGCCCAGTCAATCACCATGTTGAACAAGAGAGCAACATACACAACCTTGTCTGACTCCGGTCTTCACTTCAAAGGTCAGTGTCACTATTGCCAACCTGGCAAGAAAAATTTCTCATAGAAGCTCTGTATAATATGTACGAGCTCTAGTGGGATTCCATAGTTTCTGAGATACGCCACAGGCTATCTCTGTGTATACTATCGAAAGCCTTTTCAAAGTCTACAAAGTTTATGTAGTTTTCTTGCCATTCTGTTGACTGTTCGATAATATTCCGTAGGGCGAAAATTTGGTCGATACAACCCTTCCCTTTCCTAAAGCCAGCTTGTTCGGTCTAAGTTTGCTGTCTACAGCATCTGTCATCCGGCGTATAATAATCTTAGCAAGGAATTTACTTGGGACAGAAAGTAGTGTAATTCACGCCAATTGTTACAGTTACGAGTGGATCCTTTCTTGGGTAGCTTAATAATATACACCTTTTTAACCAGTCTTGTGGAAACTGTTCGTTTTCCAGCCCATATTGACGAGAAGAGAGGCTGTAGGTGCTGAGCTGCCAGCTCGGGGTTTGCCTTAAAGAGTTCTGCACTGAGGTCGTCCCACAATGCTCTGCTTATCTGAAATTACTCAACCATTGCTTTCAATGAGGTCACATTGCTCTTTACCCTTGATTCTATTGAATAATTCATTGATACCCTTCCACGTTGATTTAACATCTCTTTTCACAACATTAAATTTCTTAAAATAGTAATTCCGTTTCTAGTACGTACTTCGTTTGTAACTTTGTTTGATTGCTTACATCTGTGACAATTATTCCAGAGCTCAAAATATTGTTAGGTCTATTTGTAAGTATGTTATCTATTAATGTACCTGAATATCCTAGGATGCCAATATATCTTTAAATTTGTCGACATCGGGAGAAATAGAGGAGTTTATCAAATCAATGTTAAAATCACCGGTACCTAGATAGCTAAAATAAGAAAGAACAGTTTCAATATTATCAATCTTTTTTTTTAAGACTCCTACAATTAAAATGAATCACTGGCAGATTATCTCCAAACCCTTATAAATCTTACAAATTTTCTCATTTTAATCATCAGGTAAGTATTAATGTGTATTATCTTTATAATCATCTTGCAAATCTCTCACTAAATCAAGTCTAGGATTGGGACCATCAAGACATTGGTTTAGTATTGAAAATATGCCGTTTACATAAGATACAAGTTTCATCAGACATTTAACACAATGAGTGATTTCACGTTCGGTGTTAAAATCGGTGTTAGTGTTTATTTTGGAGCAGAAGTCTGATCTAACACCGAACGTGAAATGGAAATAAAATCAGTCGGTGTTAGGTGTTGACCTCTGAATTTTGATGTATTTCCGGATGCCGGTGTTTCATTTTGTGTCAAATGTCGTCTGCTGAACCGAGCTCTGCAGCCGGTGTTAAATTTCACGTGCAAATTTCCATTGACTAACACTAAACCCCTAGGGATTAAGAAAAAGTTCATTTCACACTCGGTGTTAGTGTTGGTGTTGGCCAACGTTTGGTATGTCTGGTGAATAATAAGGGCAGTGGAGGCTCAAGTGGCAGAGTATCAATTCTTTATTTGACAGAATAATTAATCAATTAATATATTAGACCAGAAAGGGTACTTCAAGACCTACAAAATTGGTTAGTTTTGGGGTTAACGAGATGGATTCACAAATTGGCTGCTTACTCTCAAGCCTAACAAGGGTCCAATAAATTTCATCTAAATTCATTGCAAAAAATGATTAGGAAATATAAAATAAGGTATTCCGTAGTAAGTCGTATAGGGAATAAATATCATCAACAAGGATGTCTTCTCAATCTATATTTTAGGAACAAAAGGCATGATCAATCACTGCTAATCTGAACCGATGTACGAAATTATAGGGTCTGGGGGCTATGCGCTGCGCGGCCAGGCCTGGCTGTGAAGTGAACTAGGTAACGCTCCATTTCCTGCTGCTTGCAAAAAACTGCCCGAGATATGAACTGTAAACTTACTGTTTCGTCAAAAAATATCCATCATGAGGTAAATTTTTATCAAAGAGAGGTTTGAAGAAGGATTAATTTTCGATTTACTGGTATGATTCTAACTTTTTAGGGCCTTCTTCAGGTATATTCGAACAGTTTTAAACAACAAAACCGGTACTTCGCGACAAATTGCGTCGACGCCATTTTTCTTCAGACGGTGTTAGGTTATCGATCCGCGAGTGTTGGGATATCGGTTTTGACTCTTATCTTGATCTGAGCTCGGTGTTTGAGCTCGATTTTAGCAGAATTTCACTCTGCTAACACTAACACCAACACCAACACCGAACGTGAAATCACTCAATGTACATGTAAACAAAAACAAATTATATAAATGGTTCAACACAAAGATACAAACAGTTAAAAAAATGTTAACATATCAAATTGTTTGTTATAAAAAAGAGAGTGTACAGAGACTTACACTCCAGGGAGACATACAGGCAGACAGATTGTATGTAACATAGTCCATGTGTATAACAAATTCATTATTTTCACAAAGATTCAAGGTCCTTCTCTGAATGGATGATTTTTGTCACTGATTTTCCATCGGTGGCGTTCACAGTGGCAAAGATCGTAGCTGCCGTCATATGTCCATGCTGCCAGCAGCTTCTCGTTCTTGAACGTCTTAGTGTAGAGCATTGCGTTTCGGTGAGTGAGGTCTTCCTGTATCGTAGTTCCAGAGTTCTTCGATTTCCTTCTCGCTTTCAGAATTTCAGCTCGTTTGCGGTAGGAGCAGAATTTGATGATGATGGGTCTCTGGTGTTTCCCGCCATGCTTTCCGATGCGATTGAATCTGTCGTATCAGTTATTGATAAGTCGATACCAAGTTGGTCCTCTGCAAGCTTACAGATGATCTTGTCTGTGTTTTCATTAGGGACCTCAGTTACACAAACACTCTCACTGATGATCTCCGTGAATATTGTTGAATTTCATTGGCCTCATACTCCAATTTTTCTATTTTTTCCTCTTCACCTTTTTCTCTAGCTCCTCTTCTCGACGACTTTTCTCTTCCATTTTCATTTCAATATCATGGAGTCTGCCCTCCTTCCTTTTGTTCAAATAATTTAGTTTAGCGAATGCAGCATCAACAACTTCATGGGCGATAGCTTTAACAAGAGTTAAATTTTTTTTATAGAAAGAGTGTACTTTTAAATAATTTGACAACTAGATCTAATTCCGATACAGATGCTTGAGAAACTTGAGTAGCAGCCTCTTTCCGTGTGGTGGGCATTGTGATTGACAATAGTATATGGTGAGTCGATGCTATTTGTCAGAATCATTTGCACTGTATTTGCAAAGTCTGGCGATAAGAACAAGTTCTGTCTGTATAATTATAGTTGGTTAGGAAATCACACAAATAAAACAAATATCTCGTTCATTTCATATAAAGTTTAAAGCTTACAAGCATGCTTTATTCATGAACTATTGATCGTTTGCTTCAAACCACAATTGGTTCCCAGGACTTACATTATGTCCTCATAATTATATTGTAAACAATAAATTGGCATAATGTATATTCCATAAATAAAAGAGATTTACCACAATATTACTATGATGCTAATATTGAGAAGATATTCCTGTGTAAATGTTTAGACCACGATATATTAAATTATGATGTTTCAAAACAAGAACTCAAGAAATATTAACCCAGATTTCAAGAACTTCCGTTTATAGATTAATCAACAAGCTACAAGATACCTTTCCGCGGATTTAAATTATTGTTCTGTTAAAGTCTCAAAATAAACTGTTGAATAGATAAACGATACTCATCACGCAACGCGACTGGTTTCTGTCCATTTAACCGCACGCTATCTGTCTCGATCTGTCCTATCGAAAACCTACGATAGATGCCCATGGATTTCTGAAGTAGCAGTCGAACGCCTGTAGTTGAAGTCAGCTGATCTCCCATCGACGAATGCGTTAACCCATACTTAGGTCAGGAGTCGATCAGTGGTTGAAGTCAACGATGTTGAGCCGTCTACAAAAACCTCCGCAGGTGCGGATCCAGAATATAAGTGAACTGGAAATTGTTGAAACACAGCTGAACGCTGAAATAGAGCTGAAACTGAAACCGAAACCCCAGTTCGTCTGTAACTGCTGTTGAAATAATGCATCCAATACAAAGGTCATAGCATACATGAACATGCTTATTCTATATGATTATATTCATAAAACTATACACACTTGGATGCTTTCATGTATCATTAAAGATTATCTTCAGGATTAAATTCACCTAAATATTCCATCAAAATATCACTGCATTTTTTACAGGGTTATATAATATTAAACATCAATGCACTAAAGCTTTCAAAATACACCCTCTTCTAGCAGTACAAAATATCAAGAATCATCTATAATTCCATTTCTTCTTTTAGTAAATAAATGCATAATAATCTGGTAAAGAGCTCGATAATAATTTCCTTTCCGTTTTATCAAAGGAAACCATAAATTACTGCTTCTTTAAGCCTCATAATATTTGCTCTATGATACCAACTCACAATATCTCTTTTAACAAAAGAATCATAAACTTTACTATCCTGCCTTCTTTGCTGTGGAAGCCCTGATAGCAGAGTGACGTCTTAAAGACGACACGTCAGACGTCTTAAAGACGTCAGGAAAAGACATCTTTATGACGTAAATTTGTACCCACGTTTGACGTTTTAAAGACGTCATATTTTTACGTCATTATTACGTCTTTTTGATAAAAAAAGACGTCTTTATGACGTCCTTTAGACATCTTTTGGACGTCTTTATGATGTCTTTTGGACTTTTTATGACGTCTTTTGAACGTCTTTATGACGTATGTTAGACATATTTATTACCAAAAAAAGACGTCTTTTGGACGTCTTTATGATGTCTTTTGGACTTCTTATGACGTCTTTTGGACGTCTTTATGACGTATATATTACCAAAAAAAGACGTCTTTTGGACGTCTTTATGACGTATGTTAGACATATTTATTACCAAAAAAAGACATCTTTATGACGTCTTTTGGACTTTCTATGACATCTTTTAGACGTATTTCTTACTAAAATATGATAAGATGTCATATGGATGTCTTTATGTTTCTGAGACGTGTTTATTATAAGAATAAGACGTCATTTAGACTTCTCTATTGCATCATTTGCATGTGTACTGCCAAAATAATACATCATTTAGACATCTTTATGGCATCCCTTCAGACATTATTACCAATACGAACAGAGGTACTGAGCAATCATACCATACACTCAAGGCCCGGATCCAATGAGAGGTGAAGGTATTATTCCCCACAAAGGCAACATTTGTTTTTCCCATTTGCTGGATCCAGGCCTGCAATCAAACAATAAAAACAGAGTAAATTAAGTGCAACAATCAAGATGACATCAGTTTCATACTTTGTATCTTTAATATGATATAACATATATGAAAACAAATATTTCATTAGAATTTTTACAAGTTGGCAGCATGCACATATATAATAAGTAAATACATTATGAAACACAAGCCTCTGTTGCTATGATCATGATGATTCCTACAATAAAACCAAACTTCTGTTTCCTTATTACCACTTTATGATGACCAAATAAAAAATTTTTTTCTTTCTTTTAACAAAACATGATTTGTCAGTATATCTGTACATTTTGCATCCTTTCAAAAGGAAAAAGATTTCAAATGCACATAAACAGAATAGTGACTAAAATTACTAAAGCAATATGTGCATACATATTTGGACAATTCCACAGTACAGTACATTAAGTGTAAAACAAAATTTTCATACCTTTTGATACAGCAAAATTCTTTCAAGCTCTAATTATGTTACAACCTATTCATCCCACCCCCCCCCCCCTCCCCTCTTCAATACTATACAAGAATTCAATGTTTGGGG
Source organism: Paracentrotus lividus (assembly GCA_940671915.1). Classification (NCBI taxonomy): domain Eukaryota; kingdom Metazoa; phylum Echinodermata; class Echinoidea; order Camarodonta; family Echinidae; genus Paracentrotus; species Paracentrotus lividus. The sequence continues at coordinate 19,716 of CALNVZ010002835.1, forward strand.
GAGAACCACAAAAAAAAAAAAAAAAAAAACTCCTTAATACTGTGAGAGTATGTCTAAAGAGACCGTATAAATTATACTTCTCACATGACAAAAAGCTTACCACCAAAAGTTAACAGTTTTATTTTCTTAATTACAACCTTAAAAGCCTGGGGACTATTCATGAAATTTGTCAGACTCTGAAATTTCAGTAAAATCTTTAGTTTTGATTGGCTGAGAAGCACTGGTAACTGACTGTTAGTGTGGTTATTTGTCAGAGTCTGAAAAAGTGTCAGCACTGACAACTTTCAATGGTGCCCTGGCTATTCACTTTACAAGTTGTCCACCACTACATATCTCATATTTTATCCCTTTTGAACATTTTCTTTTTATTTAGTGCGACATGTACTTCAGATTATGATCCAACTGAAAATGTATACAAAGAAACCATAGTTTGCTTCACAATATAAAACTAGAAGGAAAACCCAGGGTTGACACTTCAGTCTCAAATCTTGAAAACAAAAACAAAAAAACAAACAAAAACAAATGGCTAAGATCATGATTTGTTGAAACTCATCAGCTCATTATTGTGTATGTTAAAATAAAATAACATATAAAAATACATATGTACAGTTTATTTAATACGTAGTGTATACATATCAACTGTTGGGAATGGAAGCACCATGAAAGACAAAAATATCTTTGGCAGCACTAATAAACATATGTCATCCTTTCCCTGATTTCTTTTGTTTTATATCCTACATGTACATCTTAAACTTATGCAGCTAGGATTAGTTGAGAGCTTCCATGTGACTAACAATAATTTCACCATAAAAAAATATATGCATACATCAGACCTCTATATGAAAATCTCACATATAAAAATACAACAATTTAATTCACTATAACTAACTTTGTAGAAAAATAATTCTTATGGAAAGGCTCCACACTAATTTTTTTCTTGGTGGCCCAAATTATCATATCTCATTTTTGGTTGGTGCAAGAATGAAATCTGGTGGCCTAAAAATGAAGAAAAACATACAAAGATTAAATATTTCACTAAAACATGATGAAATGATCATATTTAGTGATAAAAACACATGGTCAATGGTAGCTAAAATGAGTGAAATTACCAAGTACTAACCATGTTCACTTTCAAGGTTTGGCTGCCCGATCAGGCCACTAAAATTTATCTTTTTTTCTTTTTAAATGGTGGCCTTCCATCTATTTTTGGTGGCCCTAGACCACGGGCCACTGCTAATGTTGAGCCTTGCTTGGGTTGTTCCCCCCTTCCCCCAAAAAAGCCATCTATGTCATCAGTAATTGAAAAGACTTTCTTCAAACAAAAGTGTTAGAAATGAAGTATATACTGTAATCAGAAGTTAGAGCGAGTGCTGTCATTGACATGCACCTCCTGATAGTCCGGCAGCCAAGGGGGGTAAGGTTGCATTGGAATGTTATAGTTTTTTTTTTAACTGATTTTGACTGGCAAGACCTTCTATTTTAACAATCCACATGCTGGAGCTCTGTCAGCATTGAGCAATTTAAGATATACGCGAAAATCCAAGATGGCCGCCGGCGGCCATCTTGGATTTTCTATTTCCTTACTTTAACATACCTAAAATATTCAAAATCTGGAATATAGGGGTTTTAGGGGGTGGAGAATCCAAATCTGATGTTATTTTGGGGATACAAGCATGTTCTGGTGGCGAAATATAACAAAATGGCCATTTTCCAAGATGGCCCCCATAGAACATGCATTATATTGACTATATAGATCCTAGGCCCTACACAGGAATACCTTATTAATTCCCCCATTTAAATTCAGGTTGACAGTCAAGTTAGGAGGATGGGCATAATCAAGATAATTCATCGTGCATTAATCTTGATCAAGAGCAATATTTAACTAAGATACCTATGTTGCTCATATGTATATAGATATATACATGCCTTTAATCGTCTTCAATGTATCGTTCTGATATGACAATTTTTTTTAATTTTTTAATTTTTTAATTTTTTTTTACTACGCTTCTTACTGAAAGTAATATCTTTGGGATGATGCAATATAATGATCTATTGACATCATGCAGCTTAATATTTAATAAATTAAACTGTGAGGAGGGGACCATGGTCAATATATTCCTCTCCATAATGAAATGTTTGGCATAACAGTGCTTCAATCCATCTGAATTGTTTTGAAACATTGCACAAACTGCTGTAACAGCGGTTTCATATGCTTGATTTTTTGCTCATTATAGAGCAGATACACTATTTATTATTATCTCTGCCTATTACTGTTAAAACAAGATGAGAGCGTAATGGTGAAAAAAACTAATTGAAACAATTTAATGATTATCTTCATTAGAAAAAAAAAATATATATATGACTTGCTTCAATAAACATAATAATTTTCTTTCATCATTAGGCGCAAACTTTTTTTAAAGCTGTAGGCGAAGGTGATATAAAACTCTGTATCTGCTCTAAAACTTAGCTAAAGCTAAAACTAAAATTGTACTTTCTTAACTTCAATGCCCTCTTATTCATTTGATTCATCTCCCACTGGACCTCTGGAAACATTTCTTGCAAATCCTTGTTTGGGCATTTCGAACCTGTTGACAGGTTATGGCACTATATGGATAGAATATTGTACAGCCTATGCAAATACTATACATACAAGGCATGTCTCTACATTGTGGGTACTAGGGCAGCATATTAGATTGAGAATGCTTGGACGAGCTACATGTACATACTTCTGCTGAGACTGTAACAGGTAGAAGAGATTTTGCATTCTGTACCAATAATATGCATCCATAATCGAAAATCTTTGGGTCTGGGAAATTAGGACTGGGTTCAAGGGCATTCCTCCAGATCCAGGTTTGCAGATAAGCATGTTATGTGTTGTCAGTGAAAGCTTCCATTGTCATGGTGGGAGTGTACCCCTGGTTATACTCCTTTCGATCACCATATAATCCAACGTGCCTCTGCCATTGACATGATTTATGTACATGTATTATGGGGTTGCCCATAGCAAGCTCCAATATATCCTACAGACACCATGAACCTGCATCCCAGGATTGTTTCTAATGAGCTTCCACAGAGTTCCATTTCCAATGCTTAAACATACCCCCAACTGTGCCCCAGCCAGTCAGTGCATGACCTGGTAGCATCAGGAAAATGATGTCTTTCAGCTTGTCGACTGTGTCAGGTATATGCCAATGATGGTCCTGTCTTTGATTGTCGACTCCAGCCACTGTGGTGACTCCATTACTAAAAATGATGAAAGACCTTGCTCGTGGTAATAATGAAGCAAAAAGATATAATGTCATCTGCGATTACTTGCGTGAAACTTCCCTCATCGGTTGCCAGTTTGATGGCTGGACAAAAAAAGCTAATGGCCTTCTACCCCATATTCTCATCACTACCACCTCCTTTGATATAAGAGCACAGAAACCTTATGGCAGATTGTGTTCAAATTGTCTCATATCTGCTTCAATTTCATGAGCAGCATTAACTCACTCTGGATCAATACGGCCATTCACAACATTGACTATAGTTTCTGGATGATCCTGTGACTCAAAAGTCAAGTTCGTAGACAAACCATGGTGACATGTGTTGCCCAATGAACATGATATTTGTTTCAATATCGATGAACTTAGATGTATGACGGTTTCTAGAAACGGGCTCGAAATTTACCTCTGATACCTTTTCTGTTGCTCTTGTCTGCAGATATATGAGATTTATTTTCCTGATTGACAAATAGGTCTTGAAGCAGATTTCCACGAACATGCAAGCTGAGGGTCCATGTCTTCATGGTTTCAGGTTTGAGCATGGTTTTGATGATGTCTCTCTTGCCAATTCCATACCTCATGAAGGTACTCTCCATAGACATATTGCTCCAGATACAATAACAGAGCCCTTGGTTATGGCGCTTACATGCTCACCTTGCCAGAAATTCCGAAGGACTCTTCCAGACGCTTTCCTTAAGATGTGACATGACGAGTTGAAAGAATATCTTGAGGGATCTAATTTCCAAGACCAACATATTATGGATACACAAAGGAACATTAAAAAAATGTCGCTACTATCCTCAAACTAATGAGCTGCAATGCATGTTCTAGGAAAATACCTCGCAGATCCTTTGCATGCAGACTGTCGTAGTTATGAAAATCTAGCCTGCACAGAATTTTGATAATGTAGTGGCCCCATAACTTGTCAAAATGCACAAACCAGGGAGGCAAGAGATGTTTCCAGTAGTCCAGTAGAAGGAGATGAATCAAATTAATGCACAGGCTTTGTATTAAATATGAAATACAATTTGACCATTTGCTTTTTGTTGTATGAGCAGATACACTTCGGCATTTAGCTATTAAAGCAAGTGGCGCCTAATGCTAAATGAAACTTATTGATACAAGTGATTATCCTCACGTTTGTTTTTTTCTTCAAATGAAGACAATCATCGACTTGATTGAATTAGTTTTCCAGCATCATATTATTAGCTTGTTTCAACTGTCATAGGCCTATAGGTAGAGGTAATATTAAAGAGTGTATCTGCTACAAAAAGCAAGAATCAATTAAGCGCTTGAAATGATTTTTACAGCAGTTTATGCAATGTAAAAGGCACATCCGAAGAATTAAAGAACAGTTATGACATGTTAACCTCTCCCCAATCAGGCAGTCAATCATACATGTACGTGTATGCCTATTCCCTACATATCAGGAAAATTGATTTATTTATAAGGGGCTAAGCTCGGGAGGAAAACACTAAAAATCAATGAAATAGTGGTCTTTAGCATTTTTTTCGGGTGAAATTTCCCTGAATTATATTTATTTAGGGGAACAGTTTTTGAAACTTTCCGGAACATTCTTGAAATAGAGTCCCAAATATGGTTTTATAAACCTGTTATTTTTTGGGTTTCCCCTCCAAAAGCTTGTAATACGGAGTAATTTAATGCTGCTTCCCTTCCAAAAGCTTGTAAAAGGGCACAAGTTTGATGCCGCTTCCCAACCAAAAAACAAAAAACAAACCAAAACAACGAAAAAACGAGTGATAGGGGTATCTGTCTGAATCCTGAACAAGTACGCATGTATTTGTTCACTATCCGAGTGGGGGGGGGGGGGGGGTGTCAAACTATTAGGGAGCGGTATATTTCCTCCCCTCCTCACAGGTTAATGTACTATGTAGGCAATCTTAAGCTGCCATTAGCATGATTAGATTATTATATATCATCATCCCAAACAGATTACTTTCAAAACAAAGGGTAGTACAAAAACATCAGAAGGATACACTGGAGATGATTAATAAGCCTATGTACATCTATATCAGTAACATATGTATCTTAAATTTTGCACTTAATCCTGATATTATTTTATTTAGTGCACTATGAATTCTTTTGATTAGGTCTATGCCCATTCTCCCAACTTATCAAAATTAAAAATTGGGAATTAAAATTATTCATAAGGTATACACGTGTATATAGTCAATTATACTGCATGTTCTATGGGGGCCATCTTGGAAAATGGCTGCTTTTGTTATATTTCGCCACCAGAACATGCTTGTATCCTCAAAATAACATCAGATTTGGATTCTCCACCCCCTAAAACCCCTATATTCCAGATTTTGAATATTTTAGGTATGTTAAAGTAAGGAAATAGAAAATCCAAGATGGCCGCCGGCGGCCATCTTGGATTTTCGCGTATATCTTAAATTGCTCAATGCTGACAGAGCTCCAGCATGTGGATTGTTAAAATAGAAGGTCTCACCAACCAAAATCAGTTAAAAAAAAAACTATAACATTCCAATGCACACTTAGGCCAAAAGTCAATGGGCTGACTGCCGGACTATGATGGGTGTTTCATAAAGATGTTTGTAAGTTAAGAAGGACTTTACGTGCGACTGGTGATCCTTTGTCACGCCAGCGTTTTGCTGCTCCAGTTCAGCTACTACATATAGAATAACGTGTATGTGCGCGTTGAGAAAGGAATCAACCCTAGTCGTAGTTTAAAGTCTCGCCGCACATCCCAAGCCGGGGTCGAGAAGCTCCGGCTCCGGGTTCGATTAACTTTTTTACAAACCCACTGAAAATCTTTATGAAACACCGCCAGCACTGTCAACCAAGACAGAATTTCTGACACATTTTCTTGGGGCATGCCAGAACTATGAAAAACTGCAGATTGATGCCTTTAACTTGCCCTAAAGCAGTCAATTTTTATTATAACATGAAATGTTCTAAGAAAATACATGTATTCCATATAAAAATACATATAAAATACAACTAGTCTAATACATTACATACAGTGTAAAATAAAATCCAAGCGAGTGTTTATAGGGAATTGAAGCACCATTGTAAAACTTCATATTGCAACCAATCAAGAACAATATTTCAATAGAATACACTTGGTTCACATTGAAAATGTCTTACGCAAGCAAAAATAACTTAAGGAAATGTGTGAGCCTTTTCCCTTTTTGTTCTTGTTACTTTTTGAAGTAAAAATTGTCAGCTGCAAATTATAGTGTATGCCATCATTTGATGAAATAAAAATTACATGAAAGATACATGAACAGAACAGAAACAAGTAAATATTTTGTACAACCTGATTTACTCAGATTCACTCTCCTCAACAGTAGTCTCTCCCAGATGAAGCTGGGCAATTCCTTGGTGCCGGATACTGGTTTGGGAGACGCTGATATGCATACCTTAGATGCCTCTTAATCAGCCTCCTCGACTTCCTTAAGTTTGCGTCTCTTAGAACAAGATTACTTCGTTTACAGCATCTGTTTAAAAAAAAAGTTAACTTTAACCCTATAGTGAGGCTACAGGCAGAATGCGAGCCAGGGGTGAGAGAATAAATAATTCTTTGGCAATTCTTGTATAATCCGATGTTGCATTCTTAACAGCATGACTGCAGTCTGAGAATATTCTACATGTCTGGTCAAATTTTGAGGCTGGCTGAATGTTTGTTATGTGCTCAAAATTTTTGAGGTGACATTCAAAATGTAGAAACATTCAAAGTATATTCAACTGCACCTGACTAATATTCAACTGTTTTTTACCAGCATTCTAACAGCATTCCAAACGAATCTGATCGCATTCAAGAGAACCTCAAGCAACACTGCTGGAAAGTCGTAGGTATCAAGGATAGTCATTCGGTTCATCATCGGGACGGATTTCTACAATTTGCAATTCCCCCAAATTCAACCAATTTTTTAAAACTAGATGAGATCTCGCCGCCTGTATGTTGTAAAAAATTTATGCATCTGCCCCTTACCAGATAAAAAAATATATCTCTCTTTTAATTATGAGAAATGGATTTTGATGACATAAAGGACAACACAAGCAATCTATGATCTTTGACCCCCAAATTGCACTAATTTCCCTACAAGGGCATCTACCAACCAATTTTTGTTAACACAAAGTTGTTTAAATTTTAAAAAGCATGTACAGATGGACCCAGAATCAAAAATGTAAAAAGTATGCCCTATGGTTATAATTTTCAGTGACCTATTTCTCAGAAAGAAAAAGTCGAAAAAGAAGAGAAGAAACAAGATGAATCCTCGACCCGCCGCAGTCGAAATATGCCTCCGCCATTGCCAAATCAGAAAAATAGCGCACACTTCATCTAGTCTATTTTTACCTTGACCTTTGACCTTGTGATCCTAAAACCTGGTCAGACCATATCCTCTGGTGATAGATACTTACCCTTAAATTTGAAAGATATATCTTAATTGGCTGCCTCAGATTATCGCTTAGACAAACTCAATACATGGAATTCACATCTTGACCTTCTGTGACCCTTGACCTTTGACCTATATAATCCATATCTTGATCAGATCATCTTTCCTAGTGATACAGAGACTACCTCCTAAGTTGAAGCTCATATCTCAAATGGTTCTTGAGTATCGCTGATAACAAATCATTACTTAAATTTCACAAGTTGCCTCCGTGGACCTTGACTTTGACCTTACCATGCGCCCCCAAATTTTTTCTAAATTCCAGATCATCTTTCCTAGGTGATAACAGACTACCCCTAAGTTGAAGCTCATATCTCAAATGGTTTTTGCAGATATCGCGGATAACGAACTCAATACTTATAATTTTCCACAATTTGACCTCCGTGACCTTGACCTTTGACCTATATGCTCAAAATCTATCAGAATCATCTTCCCTTGTGATACATACATCCCCAAGTTTGAAGCTCATATCTCAATGTTCTTGAGATATCGCGATAACCGAACTCAATACTTATAATTTCCCACAATTTGAACCTCCGTGACCTTGACCTTTGACCTATAGCTCCAAAATCTAATTCAGATCATCTTCCCTTGGTGATACATTACTATCCCCAAGGTTTGAAGCTACACTATCCAAATGGTTTCTTGAGATATCGCGATAACGAACTCAATACTTATAATTTCCACAATTTGACCTCCGTGACCTTGACCTTTGACCTACATGCTCCAAAATCTCATCAGATCATCTTCCCTTGGTGATACATACTATCCCCAAGTTTGAACTTGATATCTCAAGTGGTTCTTGAGATATCGCGAAAACGAGCAAGCGGGACGTACGGACGGACGGACGGACGTACGGACGGGCAACCCGAAAACATGATGCCTCCGGCACCACCTTCGGTGGCGGAGGCATAATAAAAACAATATATAACAAGAGCATTTGTAGACAAATAAAAATATTCATTTGTCTCCAACGGTAACCATGTTGGTATAAGCACACGCAACTGCTGTGTGATAAATTTGAAACCAGACAGCTATGAAAAAACATAGGCGCCCGGCGGAGATTCGAACCCACGACCTGTGGATTGCTAGACCACTGTCATTACGCTAGACATCGGAGTGCCCTTGGCGATGAAGGTTCAAACTTTCCATATACATGAATATCAAACGTAAAGGAGTTTACGCCGTTCCTTTATGTTTGAAGAGCATTTGTGTTTGACAAATTTTTCGTGTAATATGTTTAGTGAATATGCTTTCCACAAATTTTGGCAAAAGATTCAGATCAATTTCCATTTAAAGAAATAATAAACACAGAAAATATGCATATAATTTGCATATATTCAATATAAAATATCCACAAAGACTTTTTGAAAAAAAAAGGAAATGTAGCAACACTCTTTACACCTGTCTCACGTCTGTGGAAAATTTTGTGTAAGTTGGTCATTTCATCACCAAGATTCTGAAGGGGAAGTACCCTCCCCCCCCCCCCTCCCCTCAGTAAAAACTTGTCTGAGGAATTAAGTAATTTTTAAATGTTTTTAAATCATCTTAGAATAATAAGCAGCATGCTTTTAAGTCTGCTTGTCAACAGCATGATAAAATTCCTATAGTCCTAAGTTGTAAAATTCATTTTCACTACCACTTTCACAACTACGCATAACATGTACAGGAATCAAGCTTCTTTCACAACTTCAACATGAACATATTTGTTGCTTACTAAATACTTCTCTTTGCTGCATCCTTCAAGGCATCATTCAGTGCAGTCAGGTCTTCCATGCTACTCAAAGGCAGTGAAGGTATGTCATTTGGAAGTTCAACTCGTTCACCTCCTTCCTCCGTTTAATAATATGAAGAATTTGTTGAAGAAGCTTTGTGTTTGCTTTGGACTTCTTCCTTCAATGCCTCAACCTTTAAACAAGGCACTATCAGTTCTGAAAATAAAATGTTATAAAATTCTGTTATTCATAGAATTGTATGTTTTTTTTAACTTTTATCCTTCCTTTGTATCAAGTTCATGTATTTTATTCTTAACCCTAAAAGACTGGGGGGGGCATGATGGCCCCCCCCTCGACATTTTCGTGATCATTCCGCCAGCGTAGGTTTCTGATTGCGCGCTCTCTGACTTTTTTTAAAAAGTCGTGCGCAACTTTTAGACCAAAATCGCGATGACCGGTACATGGTTCCGAAATTACGCGACATTTTGTACATGCATGTCAGTCTGAAAATTGCTCAAAAACGTGATTTTGTGTAAAATCCAATGCAAATACTGTATATAGCGAAAATCCATAAATGTATCATTATTTAACTTTTATTGATTAAAATAAATTAATTTGATGTTTTTTATTGTCAAAATACTGTGGTGACGATTTTCATCGAAAAAACAATAGAAAACAAAAGTCGAAAAATAAAGAAATACATAAGAATTATAAAAACAATAAAATACATAAGAACAAAAATTTGATACTGAATTTTTTTTAATGTACATTTGAAAAGAATCATAAAAATGTCAGGACAAAAATTTAGAAGAATTGGAGCTGTATTTAGGATTCACAGTCAATGTTTTTAATTTTATGCATAATAGCATAATGAATGAATTAAAATAAACGTTGACAATTTTGGAAAAAATAAGGATACAACTTTGTAGTATACATCATGAGAGACCCTAACTTCGGATTTTCGTCGCAATCGGCGAGCGAGATCTTAAGGATTATCAATATGATGGTGGTATTTCACTCTTTCAGCGTATTTCAATTTACATAAACATAAATTACGCCAAACATTGCGAGAGGACTACAACAATATGTTAATGTATAATTAGTTAGACACCTTACCTGAGACTGCAGTTTTTGTACAGATGGGGATGTCTGGAGTATGTTCCTGTGACTGTTCCCTTCACGACTGGCAACTGGGCTCTTTACTGGAGATTTTGTAGGCTTCTTCTTAGAGGTGGCTTTTTAGCTGAGTTTTGGCTGCTGCTTGGTCTGTTTGGGGGGAATATAAATAAGTCATCTTTAATGCTGCAGTCCACCAGACACTTACGTATAGTTACTTCCAGTTGCGTCCAAAAATTATTTCTTTTCCTTGGATCCCCACAGATGCTTCCCGTCATAATCAGCAGTGAGAGAGTGATAATTTCGTTCATTCAATAAACAAAGAAATGCATGTGAGATGATAGAATAGAAGATGAAATAAGATTAAAATAACAAATCCGTTAACTATATAAAGTACCTTCAGAAAACATCCTAAGGAGAATGAAAGGCATGGGGAAAATATCAATTGTAATGAAGAGAGGACAGAGAGAAGCAAATTTTGAAAGTTCCATTGAAAATGCCGATAAGCCCGTTCACAGTGGTACATATACTTACATTTATGCATGAAAGGTAGAAATACTGCATGTACTCATTGAAAAATGAGTCACTCGTGAGCATTGGAGGATTACCCAAATAAAAAGAGAAAACTACCTATCCCATAAATGTATAATTTCCACAGGTTCATTATAGGAGACTCTTAGTAAGTTTAATAAGAAAAAATCACTAACCCTGACATAAAAATAAACTCAGGAGGCTGTGGCAGAGGCTGGTTGCTCATAGACTTTTTGTTCTTGTTGGACACAGGTACAAGTTCCTCCTCACCTGAAGATTCATCAATGTAACGCTTATTCGGCCTAGGAAAAACCAAAGCAAAGAGCGACTGAATCAGTACAGGTTCATACCTTGAAATGTGAAATATAGCAAACACCCTCACCTGTACATTACCAGTACATGTATCCATTAGATAACAGACATTACAGTGATTTCAACTTAAACTTTATGCAGAAATATAAATTTGCATTTCAATTCTTTTCTCTTTTTTTTTTTTTTCATTTAAAAAATATGAAGTAGTATGTCACTTTTCAACTATGCATCATTTAAATGTCAACTCAAGACTTATCTCTTCAGTTTTAATTCTACCTTCCACAGTGAAATTTAATTTACCGGACTTGGTTTGTATACAGTATATGGAAATATTTATATATTTCCCAACCTTTTGCTCTCATAGGCTACATTTGTGGGCCTGGTGCCCTCGTGTGCTAGAGCTCCTGTGAGTCATGTGATGACTGGGCTTGTTCCTCGAATTGTCAGTGAATGGAGCAGCTAAAGGACACCAGGCTCCACATGGTGTGGCTGAGAGTGACAAGGGGTGATTCTAGATTTTGATTTAATTTGGCCACCTTTATTTATGGTTAAGTAAAATTGTAGAAGAACTGTTGGTGAGCTAGCGCTAGCAGCGTCTTTTGATGGTGTGTGCGCTCTACATGTATTTATACTTTATAATTATAATTATTATTATTATATTATTATTATTACATGTACAGTGTATAATTCACAAAATAATATATGGGGACATAATGTGAAAAAAAAGTTATTGTGAAGCTATTATATTTTTATAAAGAAAGCTTTGGTTGTAAAAGCCTGATAACATGTGTGATGTGATAATACTACATGGTTGCCTATATGTAATCACTTAATTCTGAGTGGAGTTTTGACTGTTTATTTTTTATTTTTTAGTAGATACTAAAGTCAACTCAAATACACACCAATAACTCCAATACAATGTTATTGCAGGTATGCATGCATGTTTATTAGTATTCAGTTGCCCAGAACTTGGTACAATTATACCTGATTATTAGGCAAGCCCTGTGTCCAACATGTGTATCATAATGATGTTGGCACTGACAGCAGTCCACACAGTGAACTTCAGAATTTGATCTTTCTTGATTTTCCAGCCAAGAAATAGATAACTTCCCTTTATCTTAAAACCAAATTAAACTAATTTCAATGCAGTAGAAGCTAGAGCATTTCATTGAGGGATTATGTGAGGGAATAAAATACTGAGGGTTTTTTGTTTTTTTGTTTTTTTTTTTCATTGTTCTTTTTAAAAACATTTGCCCCTTTTATTTTTTTAAATGTAGGATTTACCTGATTTTCCTCTTCCCCTTAGCCTCTGATATATAATCTACATCGGTCTCTTCTTCAGCTTGCCGACAAGCTTCCTTAGCTTGCTGTAAACATCTATGGGTTAAAAAAAGTTGCACAAAAGTCAATAAATATTATTAAAAAGGACAAATGATATACATGTACATGTAACATCAACATGTATTCCAATTTCTAATACATGTACATGTATTTCCAGTAAATAGAAAAATAAAGAAAGCTGAAACATTGTATGAAAAAGAAAGCCAAATGCTGCAAAGTCAATTAACAAAATGAACAATCAAAACATGTTACTTGGGTATCCGCTTTGTTAAAAAAGATATGATTTTATCTGATATTTCATCTTCAGAAGAAGTAAATTTCTTCAGTAGGGGTAACTTTCATGTAAAATATGTTTTTCAAAATGCATACATGTACATGTACATGTAACAGCTGAGCCAAATGATAACTCCTCTACCTTACATGTATGTATTTACATTTGAGTGAGGGTTTTACATGCTACTGGTATTCAGAGGGCAAAATCAGCCTTCAAACTATAATTAAAGAGACCTGCATTTACTAATACACTGTAGACTAAAACATCATTATTGCAAATTAAATGTAGAGTATTTCAATATAATAAGGATTCCTCAACCTCTCATCTGTAAACATTTGAAATTTTGAAAATTCTTAATGTCACATAACAATATTTTGTGAGCAATTCTAAGAAAATTACACGATCTGCACCTTTATTTGCATACAACCAAGGCATCACTGTTTCATGAAAAAATGCAAAACTTCTGAAAATGCTGTATAACATTCTTCTGAACTACATCTGATTTTAATCAAGTTTTCATTGTTTTGTTTGTTTCATTTCACTCTTGAGATTCAAATCCACTTATAATTTATATAAATATTAGGATAGCATTTCCCCCTGATTTGGTGTTTTAAAACAAACTGAGTAGATTACTCTCCATCAGAATGTACAGTGTTTGTATTTAATAAAAAAAGATCCCATTAATGGATAATCAGATATCCTCCTAAACTCAACATTTCTATGAACACTAAGTCAGTGAACTTAGATCTAACTTTACATGTATTAATTTTAACTAGGTCTAACATAACATAGTACAGTAGTTGTAATTTCTAAATTTTTTATTACAGTATGTACACGCCATATTCATCATCTATCATTTGGATCCAAAGTAAATAATGAAATGGGACATGCAATATGGAATATAACTTTTTGCTTCCCGTCTGTAGTGTAGACCGTCCTACTAATCCTTCGATCCTATACTGTGGTCCCATGTACTCGACTATTTGCAGTGTTTGGAGTGCTTGTCAATAAAATCGCTTCACTTTGTTAAAAAAATATTAAAAATATTCGTACAATTTATAGCCATCTCACCTTAGCCCGGGTCTACGATCCTGCGATCCTCTGTACTGTTTTATTGTGAATCTATTTATTTGCAGTGTAAATCGGGTGAAAATCTATCCTTTTTTTTTCTATTTCAGCGCAGGGAGGGGAGACATGTGCAAACATGTATGGTGTCGTCAATTTGGCAAAAAGGAAACCAAACAAGAAAAAAAATATATATTACGTACACTACTTTTCTTCTTCTTCTTCTTCTTCTTCTTTTTCTTCTTTTTCTTCTTCTTCTTCTTCTTAATCTTCTTCTTAATCTTCTTCTTCTTCTTAATCTTCTTCTTCTTCTTCTTCTTCTTCTTCTTCTTCTTCTTCTTCTTCTTCTTAATCTTCTTCTTAATCTTCTTCTTCTTCTTAATCTTCTTCTTCTTCTTCTTCTTCTTCTTCTTCTTATTCTTGTTCTTCTTGTTCTTCTTCTTCTTCTTCTTCTTTTTTTTTCTTGTATTGTTCCATGACTGCTTTTTAATCGCATAACGGTTGGTTTGTTATCATGTATAAAGACTGACATGTTCAATTGTGTAGGTACAGTTTTGATCTAGATCCCAAAGCGGTTTTCAAAGTGTGTTAAAAAAAAAAGATATAAAAAAATAGAATAAGATATATGCTTTTTATTTTTAATTCAGCCTCCCTCTCTCTTTCTATCTCTTTCTTTGTGTATTTATAGTTATATAAGCCCAAAAGCCCTTTCCGGTTTGAACAGACGAAAAAAAAAGAAAAAAAATAATAAAAATAAAAGGTTTTTTTATTTTTATTGTTATTTCTTTTTAATTCTCCCTCCTTCTCTTTTTCTATCTCTCTCCAGTTACAGGCCCCAAAGTGCTTATCACACTAGGACCATTATTCCTCACGTGTGTCCCAAAAAGGTTCACTTTTCAAAGAATGGCCGACAACATGTTTGTATAGTTCCGTACATAAAACAGAATTTACACTTAAAGTAATGTCAAAGAAAAGAAATATATTCGTTCTTATCACTTAATGAGTTTAATCAATTAAAACAACGAAATATACGGTGTTGTGAAGTGTGGTGCATTTTTAATATATATCTCCAGAAAATAAACCTTTGATCTTTATGAAATTAATAAACAATATATAGTACGGGGTAATGATAACTATATAGTTCCGTACTATGCGACAAGTTACATTTAAAATACTGTTACGCAAAAGAAAATCCTTCTGATCTTCATTAAATTAATTCAAACAACAAAATGTACGAGGTTGATGTTATATAGTTCCGTACATAATGGGAGAATTTACAAATAAAATACAGTTACGCAAAAGGAACATTCTGATCTTCATGAAATAATATTATTTATTCAAACAAGAAAATGTACGAGGTCATGATGTTTATATAGTTCTGTACATAATGAGAGAATTTACAATTAAAATACTGTTACGCAAAAGGAACATTATAATCTTCATGAAATTGATTCAAACAACAAAATGTACGGGGTATATAATGATGTTTATCATGTTTATATAGTCCGTACATAATGAGAGAATTTACGCAAAAGGACAATTCTGATCTTCATGAAATTAATTCAAACAACAATGATGTTTATATAGTTCCGTATATATAAGAGAATTAACTTTATAAATACTGTTACACAGAAGGAACATATTGATCTTCTAGAAATTTATTCAAACAAGAAAATGTACGGGGTAATGATGTTTATGGTTCCGTTCAAAATGAGAGAAATTACAATTAAAATACTGTTACGCAAAGAATATTTTTGATCTTCATGAAATTAATTCCAACAACAAATTGTACGGGGTAGTGATGTTTATTTAGTTCTGTCATGATGAGAGAATTTACAATTAAAATACTGTTACGCAAAAGGAACATTCTAATCTTCATTAATTTATTCAAACAACAAATGTACGGGGTAACAATGTTTATATATATATGTTTCGAATATAATGAGAGAATTTACGCAAAAGGACAATTTCTGATCTTCAGAAATTAATTCAAACAACAATGATGTTTATACAGTTCCGTATATATAAGAGAATTAACTTTTGAAATACTGTTACGCAGAAGGAACATTTGAGTTGAAAAATTATTAAAAAAAGAAAATATAGAGGATATTGAATGCGAGATACATGTATTTAATAGAGAAGGACAGTGTTATTTTATTCAGCTGTCCTCTCAGGCGCGTATCCAGGGGGGGGGGGGTGCTGAGGGGGCGGGTGCCCCCGTAAAATTGGATGATCTCCATTCACTTTGTACACAGATCTTTTTGCCCCCCCCCCCCCGTTAAAATGTTAATAACCTTTTTTTTTTTTTTTTTTTTTTTTTTTGTTGTTGTTGTTTTTTGTTTTTTTTTTTTGTTTTTTTTTTTTGCTTATCTTTTAACTGCCCACTCCGCTCGCGCCCCCCGTAAAAGACGGTGTCTGGATAACGATGTCTGTAGTGTGACGACGAAATTATGCAAAATCTTGACTTTAATTGCTATAACTCTAAAAATTTATAAAAATATCCTGATTTAATGTTTATATCATGCTAATATATTTTGTTGGCTATCATTTGTAAATATTTTTTGATATTACAATATGCATGATGTTCAAGGTCAGAGTCAAAAGAGTGGGTCAGCGTGTGTGACCTCACAAACGGCATGATTTTTAAAGTTCAATTTCATTTTGAAATTCCTGTGAGTTTTAAAATGAAATAAATGTTTCTTATTGCTGTGAAATATGCATTATGGACCTGTTAACCAAAAAATACTACTGGATAGGAGATCATCTCTGAAATTTCTTTTTTTAATCTATTATTTTATATCGGATGTCGGGTCACGTGTGTGACATTTTAGTGGTCACGTGTGTGACCTATGGAAAATTGTACAGAAAAATGAATATTTTATGTATTATGCAATTAAATGTACCATTTTGAGCAATTATACTATTCCTCTGTGTAAAAAATTTATGAACTCAACCCTAGTCAGTCAATGGGGTGTTTTGGTAGCTGTCAAGACTGGGGGGAGGGGCGGGTAGGGAGGGGGGCACATGATGCCCCCCAAAAGATCTTGGCTGTTGATCGCGCGAGCGCCGGCACGAAAATTGGCACGATGGTAGTGTGTGATGTAATACAAAGAAAACGCTGTTAATTTTCCCATAATAATAAATAATTTATTTATATGAATTATTATGCAATATTACGCATTGCATGAAGTCATAATTTTTGTTCTAATTGTCAAACTAACAGTTTCTGAGAATGGCTATTTTGTGTTTGCATAATCTTTAAAAGGATTCCTAACACATTGTCACTTGGAAAGAGATTTAATATCAGACACTAAATTCCTTGTGTATTTCACTTGTTTTATGAATTTCTTATGTATTTCCTTGTTTTTTTTTATCCGACGCTTTGTTTTGTTTGTTTGTTTGTTCTTTTAAGTTGATGTTGTTTTATTTTTCGCAAAAAATTATTGCAGAACCATTTTGGAGCATAATAATGCTAAATAAATTAATTTCAGCCAATGAAAAGTGAAAATAATCAGATTTATGACCGCCCCACACACCAGCGGTCACGTGTGTGACCAATTTGTTTGCTAATAATAATTCAAATAAAAACTTGTCCATGGATTCATATTTAGTGAGATGCAGG
Source organism: Paracentrotus lividus (assembly GCA_940671915.1). Lineage (NCBI taxonomy): Eukaryota > Metazoa > Echinodermata > Echinoidea > Camarodonta > Echinidae > Paracentrotus > Paracentrotus lividus. The sequence continues at coordinate 37,397 of CALNVZ010002835.1, forward strand.
GTACATTAAATTAAGCTTTGAAGAAATAATTTATAAATAAACCAAGAGCCATGGTTAAGACGAGGGCATAAACTTTTTGTGTTTTCTGGTTACTCCTGTGTGAGACATTATTGAGGACAATTATTTCCAGGGTTGATTATCTTAATATAATCAATTTAAAAAACATTATTTTTTGTGGGGTTAGATTAAAGGAATAGAGGTAAATAATAATATAATGACAGTAATCCAAGTAAGGAAGTCAGCATATCCATTCCAGTCAGGGTTAAAAACATATTTTATTTACCGTTTTTCCATAAATTATCATTATGTTAATTTATGCAAATGAGCATGAACAATAGCAAAAATCACGAAAAAACATCAAGTCCATGAAACTTCAGACATTGCTCTAATTTGAATATGCAGCTTAAAATCAAAAAGCAAAAATTTATTTGTCCCAAAAGGTTTACTTTTCAAAGAATGGCCGAATACCCTGGTCCCTTTTTAAGGCATGACCAATAGTCAGTGGTCACACACGTAGAGCCGTGGTCAGTGTGTGACAATTTCAAGTTAAATTAATTACTAAATTAAAAGCTATCTTGGCTTTCATATTTGGTGAGATGCAAGGGCACATTATATCTACTTTGGAGAAAAAATTTGTACATAATATATAGAAGCCAATTGTTTTCGGGGGGTTAACTTTTCGTGTTTTTGGGTCACGATGTGTGACATTTGAGGCAAATTGATTTCTTTAGTTAACTATGCATTAAACGAACATAATTCACGCAGCCATTATTTTCATTAAAATTTAAAGGAATGAAGTTAAAATAAAAGGTGATAATGACAATAAATCAAAAGTTAAGGAGACCAGCATAATCAATTAAGTTAGGTCAACAATGATATTTACGTAGCGCATTTTTACTATCAAATTTGTGCATTTAATATTATGCAAATGAGCATGAAAAATGTGTAAAATTAAGATAAAAAATGCATTTCATGAAACTTCAGACAATGTTCTATATGAATATGCAGCTTAGAAACAAAAAGGACAAACTTTATTTTTTCCAAAAAAGGTTCACTTTTCAAAGAATCGCCCATACGCGCCTGATGAGCACAAACTGCAAGCATGCACACACGGCGTGTCAAAAATGGCGCAGACTGTGCGCGGGGCCGGGGCCGGGCGCGGCCGCCGGGCGGGGCAAACGTTAAAAAATGAGCGCGGCGTGCACATGTATGATACCAAATAATACCTTTATCATGTTTATCCTTGGTAAAATTTAGCACGAATTAATGAAAATAGACAAATTTCTTAAAATGTTCACTTTTTGATTTTTTTTGTGTGTGTAATACTTCACACATTGGGCCTCATATGGTAAGAATAAATCAATTTTTAAGATGGAATGCGACTGAAAAATGAACTGCCATGACATTTCTGCTAACTTTGGATACATTTTTAATTTTTTTTAAATTGATTTGAGGAGAAATACACTCAATTTTCCTAATTGGTCAATATGGCGCCCCCTAAAGGGCCCACAGGAAGTGAAGGAGGGGTGTGAAAATTTGACCCCCTTTGATTCCTGATAGAGTGGACC
>CALNVZ010002835.1:83990-96063 GCA_940671915.1 Paracentrotus lividus
TTGTTGACATTGTTCTATGTTGAAGCAAGAACAGTAAAGGAATTTTCTTGGAAATACATCTATGACGTCTGGTTTGCAACTGTCAGTCTTTTTAAGTCCTTATTTTTCTTGTCCTAATTGTCTTTTCCTCTTTGTATTCTTTTCCTTGTCTTTCCCATTCATCTCTTTTTATTGTGTTCTTTTCGTCTTTTCATTCATTATTTATTCTTTTATTATTATAATTTATTTTGGCGCCCCCTAAATTGCCGCCCGGGGGCACACGGGCGGATTTTTTTTTTGTTTACACCCCCCCCCCCCACTTATCACGCGGCCATATATAAACATGGAAAAAATTGATGTACTTTTTATGATCGCCAGGCGTGAGATGTCAACAAAATTGATGTACCTTTTTGGTTCCCTTTTGCAGATTTCGAACCACCGTAAAAATCCTACCTTAAGGGTCTCTGCTATGTGCAAAACTTAACATGGTTATTACAAAAAAAATTTTAAATATAAATCTCTCGCTTTTGAGAAAACTAAGTCAAGCTCAATGAGTTTTAATGATCGGTTAGGAGCTGGCCTACACCGGAAGTAATCTTACTCGACTTACTCACGAATTACCCCAAGGCCCTTATTTATATAGGGCCTTATGATACACCGCACAGCGCACCTCATAAGACGTAAGTTATATAAGTGCATTGCATTCATGCAGTAACATTGCATTCGTCGCTACAGAAACGGAATTTATTTTGATCTATCCAACTTTAAACCTTTCTGATGAACATCGAGTGGAGACAGGAACCCCCAAAAGGTATAGGCAACAAGGAAGGATTTAATTTGGTACGTAAAAATATACTTTGTTCTGAAATATTAATACAAAAATGTAGTTATGCACCTAACTGTCACTGTATTCGCTAGTAGTCCCACTAGTGGTGCTGCTAGCGTGGAATGTTTGAGTTTAGGAGGTATCTGATTATCCATTAATGGGGATCTTTTTTTATAAATACAAACACTGTACATTCTGATGGAGAGTAATCTACTTCAAGTTTGTTTAAAACACCAAATCAGGGGGAAATGCTATCCTGTAATTTATATAAATTATATTAAGTGGATTTGAATCTCAGAGTGAAATGAAACAAACAAAACAATGAAACTTGATTAAAATCAGAGTAGTTCAGAAGAATGTTATACAGCATTTTCAGAAGTTTGCATTTTTCATGAAACAGTGATGCCTTTGGTTGTATGCAATTAAGGGCAGATCGTGTAATTTTCTTAGAATTCCTCACAAAATATTGTTATGTGACATTAAGAATTTTCAAAATTTCAAATGTTTACAGATGAGAGGTTGAGGAATCCTTATTATATTGAAATACTCTACATTTAATTTCAATAATGATGTTTTGTCCTACAGTGTATTAGTAAATGCAGGTCTCTTTATTATAGTTTGAAGGCTGATTTTGCCCTCTGAATACCAGTAGCATGTAAAACCCCTCATCAAATGTAAATACATACATGTACGTAGAGGAGTTATCATTTGGCTCAGCTGTTACATGTACATGTACATGTATGCATTTTGAAAAACATATTTTACATGAAAGTTTACCCTCACTGAAGAAATTTACTTTTCTGAAGATGGAAAATCAGATAAAATCATATCTTTTTTAACAAAGCGGATACCCAGTAACATGTTTTGATTGTTCATTTTGTTAATTGACTTTGCAGCATTGGCTTTCTTTTCATACAATGTTTCAGCTTTCTTCATTTTCTATTTACTGGAATATACATGTACATGTATAGAAATGAATACATGTTGATGTTACATGTACATGTATATCATTGTCCTTTTTAATAATATTTATTGACTTTTGTGCAATTTTTTAACCCATAGATGTTTACAGCAAAGCTAAGGAAGCTTGTCGGCAAGCTGAAGAAGACCGATGTAGATTATATATCAGAGGCTAAGGGAAGAGGAAAATCAGGTAAATCCTACATTAAAAAAATAAAAGGGGCAAAGTGTTTTAAAAAGAACAATGAAAAAAAAAAAAAAAAAAAAAAACCCTCAGTATTTATCCTCACATAATCCCTCAATGAAATGCCTCTAGTTCTACTGCATTGAAAATTAGTTTAATTTGGTTTAAGATAAGGGAAGTTATCTATTTCTTGGCTGGAAAATCAAGAAAGATCAAATTCTGAAGTTCACTGTTGGACTGCTGTCAGTGCCACATCATTATGATACACATGTTGGACACAGGGCTTGCCTAATAATCAGGTATAATTGTACCAAGTTCTGGGCAACTGAATACTAATAAACATGCATGCATACCTGCAAACATTGTTATTTGGATTATTGGTGTATTTGAGTTGACTTTAGTATCTACTAAAAAATAAAAATAAACAGTCAAAACTCCACTCAGAATTAAGTGATTACATATAGGCAACCATGTAGTATTATCACATCACACATGTTATCAGGCTTTTACAACCAAAGCTTTCTTTATAAAAATATAATAGCTTCACAATAACTTTTTTTTCACATTATGTCCCCATATATTATTTTGTGAATTATACACTGTACATGTAATAATAATAATAATAATAATAATAATTATAATTATAATAGAAATATGTAGAGCGCACACACCATCAAAAGACGCTGCTGGCGCTAGCTCACCAACAGTTCTTCTAAAATTTACTTAACCATAAATAAAGTGGCCAAAATTAATCAAAATCTAGAATCACCCCTTGTCACTCTCAGCCACACCATGTGGAGCCGGTGTCCTTTAGCTGCTCCATTCACTGACAATTCGAGGAACAAGCCCAGTCATCACATGACTCACAGGAGCTCTAGCACACGAGGGCACCAGGCCCCACAAATGTAGCCTATGAGAGCAAAGGGTTGGAAAATATATAAATATTTCCATATACTGTATACAAACCAAGTCCGGTAAATTAAATTTCACTGTGGAAGGTAGAATTAAAACTGAAAGAGATAAGTCTTGAGTTGACATTTAAATGATGCATAGTTGAAAAGTGACATAAAACTTCATATTTTTTAAATGAAAAAAAAAAAAAAAAAGAAAAGAATTGAAATGCAAATTTATATTTCTGCATAAAGTTTAAGTTGGAAATCACTGTAATGTCTGTTATCTAATGGATACATGTACTGGTAATGTACAGGTGAGGGTGTTTGCTATATTTCACATTCAAGGTATGAACCTTGTACTGATTCAGTCGCTCTTGCTTTGGTTTTTCCTAGGCCGAATAAGCGTTACATTGATGAATCTTCAGTGAGGAGGAACTTGTACCTGTGTCCAACAAGAAGAAAAAGTCTATGAGCAACCAGCCTCTGCCACAGCCTCCTGAGTTTATTTTATGTCAGGTTAGTGATTTTTTCTTATTAAACTTACTAAGAGTCTCCTATAATGAACCTGTGGAAATCTTATACATTTATGGGATAGGTAGTTTTCTCTTTTTATTTGGGTAATCCTCCAATGCTCACGAGTGACTCATTTTCAATAGTACATGCAGTATTTTACCTTTCATGCATAAATGTATGTATATGTACCACTGTGAACTGGCTTATCGGCATTTCAATGGAACTTTCAAAAATTTGTTCTCTCTGTCCTCTCTTCATTACAATTGATATTTTCCCCATGCCTTTCATTCTCCCTTAGGATGTTTTCTGAAGGTACTTTATCCTTATAAGTTATAGTTACGGATTTGTTATTTTAATCTTATTTCATCTTCTATTCTATCATCTCACATGCATTTCTTTTTTTATTGGATGAACGAAATTATCACTCTCTCCACTGCTGATTATGACGGAAGGCATCTGTGGGGATCCAAGGAAAAGAAAATAATTTTTGGACGCAACTGGAAGTAACTATACGTAAGCGTCTGTGTGACTGCAGCATTAAAGATGACTTATTTATATTCCCCCCAAACAGACCAAGCAGCAGCCAAAACTCAGCTAAAAAGCCACCTCTAAGAAGAAGCCTACAAAAATCTCCAGTAAAGAGCCCAGTTGCCAGTCGTGAAGGAACAAGTCACAGGAACATACTCCAGACATCCCATCTGTACAAAAAACTGCAGTCTCAGGTAAGGTGTCTAACTAATTATACATTAACATATTGTTGTAGTCCTCTCCAAATGTTTGGCGTAATTTATGTTTCATGTAAATGAGAATACGCTGAAAGAGTGAAATACCACCATCATATTGTATAATCCTTAAGATCTCGCTCGCCGATTGCGACGAAAATCGGCAAGTAGGTCTCTCATGATGTATACTACAAAGTTGTATCCTTATTTTTTCCAAAATTGTCAACGTTTATTTTTAATTCATTCATTATGCTAATTTATGCATAAAATTAAAAACTTGACTGTGAATCCCTAAATACAGCTCCAATTCTTCTAAATTTTGTCCTGACATTCTTTTATGATTCTTTTCAAATGTACATTAAAAAAAAATTCAGTATCAAATTTTTGTTCTTATGTATTTTATTGTTTTATAATTTCTTATGTATTTCTTTATTTTTCGACTTTTGTTTTCTATTGTTTTTTCGATGAAAATCGTCACCAACAGTATTTTGACAATAAAAAACATCAAATTAATTTATTTAATCAATAAAAGTTAAAATAATGATACATTTATGGATTTTCGCTATATACAGTATTTGCATTGGATTTGTACACAAAATCACGTTTTTGAGCAATTTTCAGACTGACATGCATGTACAAAATGTTGCGTAATTTCGGAACCATGTACCGGTCATCCGAATTTGGTCTAAAAAGTTGCGCAAGACTTTAAAAAAAAGTCAGAGAGCGACGCAATCAGAACCTACGCGTGGCGAATGATCACGAAAAATGTCGAGGGGGGGCCATCATGCCCCCCCCCCAGTCTTTTAGGGTTAAGAATAAAAAATACATGAACATTGATACAAAGGAAGGATAAAAGTTAAAAAAAAACAATAAAATTTATGATAAACAGAATTTTAACATTTTATTTTCAGAACTGAAGTGCCTTTGTATAAAGGTTGAGGCATTGAAGGAAGAAGTCAAAGCAAACACAAAGCTTCTTCAACAAATTCTTCATATTATTAAACGAGGAAGGGAGGTGAACGAGGTTGAACTTCCAAATGACATACCTTCACTGCCTTTGAGTAGCATGGAAGACCTGACTGCACTGAATGATGCCTTGAAGGATGCAGCAAAGAGAAAGTATTTAGTAAGCAACAATATGTTCTGTTGAAGTTGTGAAAGAAGCTTGATCTCCTGTACATGTTATGCGTAGTTGTGAAAGTGGTAGTGAAAATGAATTTTACAACTTAGGACTTATAGGAAATTTTATCATGCTGTTGACAAGCAGACTTAAAAGCATGCTGCTTATTATTCTAAGATGATTTAAAAACATAAAAACAATTACTTAATTCCTCAGACCAAGTTTTTACTGAGGGGAGGGGGGGGGAGGGTACTTCCCTTCAGATCTTGTGATGAAATGACCAACTTACACAAAATTTCCACAGACGCTGAAGACAGGTGTAAAGAGTGTTGCTACATTTCCTTTTTTTTAAAGTCTTTTTGTGATATTTTTATATTGAATATATGCAAATTATATGCATATTTTTCTGTGTTATTATTTTCCTTAAATGAGGCAAATTGATCTGGAATCTTTTGCCAAAATTTGGTGGAAAGCATTTCAAACATATTACATGAAAATTTGTCAAACACAAATGCTCTTCAAACATAAAGGAACGGCGTAAACTCCTTTACGTTTGATATTCATGTATATGGGATAGTTTGAACCTTCATCGCCAAGGGCACTCCGATGGTCTAGCGGTAATGACAGTGGTCTAGCAATCCACAGGTCGTGGGTTCGAATCCCGCCCGGGCAGCCTATGATTTTTTCATAGCTGTCTGGTTTCAAATTTATCACACAGCAGTTGCGTGTGCTTATACCAACATGGTTACCGTTGGAGACAAATGAATAAAATTATTTGTCTACAAATGCTCTTGTTATATATTGTTTTTATTATGCCTCCGCCACCGAAGGTGGTGCCGGAGGCATCATGTTTTCGGGTTGTCCGTCCGTACGTCCCGCTTGCTCGTTATCGCGATATCTCAAGAACCACTTGAGATATCAAGTTCAAACTTGGGGATAGTATGTATCACCAAGGGAAGATGATCTGATTAGATTTTGGAGCATGTAGGTCAAAGTCAAGGTCACGGAGGTCAAATTGTGGAAATTATAAGTATTGAGTTCGTTATCGCGATATTCTCAAGAACCATTTGAGATATGAGCTTCAAACTTGGGGATAGTATGTATCCCAGGGAAGATGATCTGATTAGATTTTGAGCTATAGGTCAAGGTCAAGGTCACGGAGGTCAAATTGTGGAAATTATAAGTATTGAGTTCGTTATCGCGATATCTCAAGAACCATTTGAGATATGAGCTTCAAACTTAGGGGTATCTGTATACCTAGAAAGATGATCTGATTAGATATGGATTAATATAGGTCAAAGGTCAAGGGTCACAGAGGTCAAGATGTGAAATTCCATGTATTGAGTTTGTTATAGAGATATCTGAGGAGCCAATTAAGATATATACTTCAAATTAAGGGTAGTATCTATCACCAGAGGAATATGGTCTGACCAGGTTTAGGATCACAAGGTCAAAGGTCAAGGTCAAAAATAGAATAGATGAATGGCGCTATTTTTCTGATCTGGCAATGGCGGAGGCATATTTCGACTGCGTGCAGTCGAGGATTCATCTTGTTTATTATGTAATTACACACACACACACACACATATATATATATATATATATATTTTATTAATTTATTTAATTTATTACGCTTTATGATTGTATATGTTGCAGAGTTCATTTTGATAAATTTTAAAAGAAAAAATATAATTCAAATGGCTTAGGAGATGAAATTACCAGTGTTTTGTAGCAATTTATGAAATTAGTATTTTATATTAATTGATACACAGAGTTATGTAACATGGCATATGGCATATGGCATATATACTACTCATACTCATAAACCATATTGATGGTAACCATAATATCTTACAATATTTTACATGAGTTTAAAAAACATGAGAATACTTTATTCTAAATGAAGCAGTTTCCATGCTCACCAGTTTAAAACCACATCCTTAGAAACGCAAAATGATATTTTCCTCCAACTCCTTTGTACAGATATTTGTGTGCCAGTTTGGACAATATTTGGAAATTTAACCCATGCTGTGATGCTTTTCAGGAATGATAATAAAGAGTAATGCCATTGAGCATTTTCTCTAAATGATCAATTCATGTGCTTGTGCCTCTGAAATATAAAGGTGATGTGTGAAAGAAACTGATTTTCTTGTATTCTCCCAGGTTTCCATACTCAGTAAGGAAGGCGGATCTACCGTACGGGATGCTGTCAATCGGCAGCTGGAGAGTTTGATGGTTGGCGAACTTGCCTATAAGTATAACTGGAAAGGCAAGCGAGGGGGGAAGGTGAAGTTCTCTTCACTGACTGGAGTAATTGGTGTATAATCTGGTAAGTATCCAACTTTTTTACTTTGATATAACAAAAAGCAGGTGATATTCCTCAGTTTTAAATCGAATCCCGATTTTTAATTCTCCTAGCAAGCATTCGATTTTCCCTTCATTTTTGCCCGGTCTCGCATACACGTGAATAAACATACTTGCATGATCGTGGAATTGAATCTGCTGACTTAATGGATTATATATATAAACAAATATTATTTCAAATATCTTGAGATAATCTTGGTGTTATTGATGTTGAAATTTGAATTGCTTTTCTGGGAATTCGGCTTCAGAATTTAACTTGATGTTGATGAGAGAGTGCTCTTTACTGTCCACAGTACTAGTAATAAACAATCCTGTTTTTATGCCTCGCGCACCGAAGGTGGTGCCGGAGGCATCATGTTTTCGGGGTTGTCCTCCGTCCGTCCGTCCGTACGTCTGTCCGTCCGTACGTCCCGCTTGCTCGTTAATCGCGATATCTCAAGAACCACTGGAGATATCAAGTTCAAACTTGGGGATAGTATGTATCACCAAGGGAAGATGATCTGATTAGATTTTGGAGCATGTAGGTCAAAGGTCAAGGTCACGGAGGTCAAATTGTGGAAATTTTAAGTATTGAGTTCGTTATCAACGATATCTCAAGAACCATTTGAGATATGAGCTTCAAACTTGGGTAGTATGTATCACCAAGGAAAGATGATCTGATTAGATTTGGATTATATAGGTTCAAAGGTCAAGGTCACAGGAGGTCAAGATGTTGAAATTCCATGTATTGAGTTGTTTATGCGAATCTTGAGGAAGCCACATTAAGATATATACTTAAATTTAAGGGTAGTATCTATCACCAGAGGAATATGGTCTGACCAGTTTAGGATCACAAGGTCAAAGGTCAAGGTCAAATGTAATAGATGAATTGTGCGCTATTTTTCTGATTTGGCAATGGCGGAGGCATATTTCGACTGCGCGCGGGGTCGAGGATTCATCTTGTTTCTTCTTCTTTTTCGACTTTTCTTTTCTGAGAAATAGGTCACTGAAAATTATTAACCTAGGGCAATACTTTTCAATTTTTGATTCTGGGGTCCATCTGTAATGCTTTTAAAATTTAAACAACTTTGTGTTTAAAACAAAAATTGGTTGGTAGATGCCCTGTAGGACATCAGTGCAATTTGGGGGTCAAAGATCATAGATTGCTTGTGTTGTCTTTATGTATCCAAATAACATTTCTCATAATTAAAAGAGATATATTTTTTATCTGGGGCAGATGCATAAATTTTTTACAATACACGGTCGAGGATTCATCTAGTTTTAAAATTGGTTGAAATTTGGAGGAATTGAAATTGTAAGAATCCGTCCGATGATGACCCGATGACTCCTTGATACCTACCGACTTTCCAGCAGTGTTGTTGAGGTTCTCACTTGAATGCGATCAGAATGTTTGGAATGCTGTTTAGAATGCTGTAAAACAGTTGAAATTTAGTCAGGCTGCAGTTGAATATACTTTGATGTTTCTACATTTTGAATGCACCTCAAAAATTTGAGACAACATAAGCAAAACATTCAGGCCAGCCTCAAAATTTGACCAGACATGTAGAATATTCTCAGAATGCAGTCATGCTGTTAAGAATGACATCGAATATACAAGATTGCCAAAGAATTATTTATTTCTCTCAACCCTCTGGCTCATTCTGCCTGTAGCCTCACTATAGGTTAAAGTTAACTTTTTTTTTTAAACAGATGCTGTACGAAGTATCTTGTCTTAAGAGACGCCAAACTTAAGGAAGTCGAGGAGGCTATTAAGAGCATCTAAGGTATGCATATCAGCGTCTCCCAAACCAGTATCCGGACAAAGGAATTGGCACCAGCTTTCATCTGGAGAGACTACTGTTGAGGAAGATGAATCTGAGTAATCAGGTTGTACATATTACTTGCTTGTTTCTGTTCATGTACTTCATGTAATTTTTATTTCATCAAATGATGGCATACACTATAACTTTGCAGCTGACAAATTTTTACTTCAAAAAGTTACAAGAAACAAAAAGGGAAAAGGCTCACACATTTCCTTAAGTTATTTTTGCTGCCTAAGACATTTTCATGTGAACCAAGTGTATTCTATTGAAATATTGTTCTTGATCCTGGTTGCAATTATGAAGTTTTACAATGGTGCTTCTATTCCTATAAACACTCGCTTGGAAACTTTTATTTTACACTGTATGTAATGTATTAGACTAGTTGTATTTTTATATGGAATACATGTATTTTGCTTTAGAACATTCATGTTATGATATACAAATATTGACTGCTTTGAGGGGCACAGTTAAAAATGCAGCAGCATATTTTTCTGCGGATCCGCGATTTCCCCGATTTTGAAATTCTTAAAAATTTTTTTTTTCATGTTACGAGGGTTTCATCTGTGTCAGTATCGGATTGTTACTTGAATAATTGATTACGAGTGCGTTGAAGCTAATTTCTCATCGAGTTGCGTAGGCCTTACTGAGCATTCTTTTGATTCTGCAGTAAGCAGTCAATCTGCAGTTTTCATATGTTTCTGCACTGCCCAAGAACATGTTCAGAATTTCTGTATCTGTTGACAGTTCTGGCGGGTGTTTCATAAAGATGTTTGTAAGTTACGTGCGACTTTAGAACGACTGGTGATCCTTTCTCACGCCACACGTTATTCTATATGTAGCTAGCTGAACTGACACAACGCGTGGCGTGACAAAGGATCACCGTCGCACGTTAAAGTCCTTCTTAACTTACAACATCTTTATGAAACACCCGTCAGGAGGTGCATGTCAATGACAGCACTCGCTCTAACTTCTGATTACAGTATATACTTCATTTCTAACACTTTTGTTTGAAGAAGTCTTTTTCAATTACTGATGACATAGATGGCTTTTTTTGGGGGAAGGGAACAAACCACAAGCAAGGCTCAACATTAGCAGTGGCCCGATGGTCTAGGGCCACCAAAAAATAGATGGAAGGCCACCATTTTAAAAGAAAAAAAAAGATAAATTTTAGTGCCTGATCGGGCAGCCAAAACCTTGAAAGTGAACATGGTTAGTACTTGGTAATTTCACTCATTTTAGCTACCATTGACCATGTGTTTTATCACTAAATATGATCATTTCATCAGTTTTAGTGAAATATTTAATCTTTGTATGTTTTTCTTCATTTTTGGCCACCAGATTTCATTTTGCACCCCAAAAAATGAGATATGATAATTTGGGCCACCAAGAAAAAATTAGTGTGGAGCCTTTCCATAAGAATATTTTTTCTACAAAGTTAGTTATAGTGAATTAAATTGTTGTTTTTTATATGTGAGATTTTCATATAGAGGTCTGATGTCATGCCATATCCATTTTTTTTATGGTGAATTATTGTTAGTCACATGAGAAGCTCTCAACTAATCCTAGCTTCATAAGTTTAAGATGTACATGTAGGATATTAAACAAAAGAAATCAGGGAAAGGATGACATATGTTTATTAGTGCTGCCAAAGATATTTTTGTCTTTCATGGTGCTTCCATTCCAACAGTTGATATTGTGTTATGCATACACATACTGTATTAAATAAACTTGTACATATGTATTTTTATATGTTATTTTATTTTAACATACAAAATAATGTTGCAGCTGATGAGTTTTCATACCTCAAAACTCATGATCTTAGCCAGTTTTGTTTTGTTTTTTTTTGTTTTTTGTTTTTTCAAGATTTGAGACTGAAGTGTCAACCCTGGGTTTTCCTTCTAGTTTTATAGTGTGACAGCAAACTATGGTTTCTTTTGTATACATTTTCAGTTGGATCATAATCTGAAGTACATGTCGCACTAAATAAAAAGAAAATGTTCAAAAGGGATAAAATATGAGATATGTAGTGGTGGACAACTTGTAAAGTGAATAGCCAGGGCACCATTGAAAGTTGTCAGTGCTGACACTTTTTCAGACTCTGACAAATAACCACACTAACAGTCAGTTACTAGTGCTTCTCAGCCAATCAAAACTATAGATTTTACTGAAATTGTCAGAGTCTGACAAATTTCATGAATTGTTCCCCAGGCTTTTAAGGTTGTAATTAAGAAAATAAAACTGTTAAACTTTGTGGGTAAGCATTTTTGTCATGTGAGAAGTATAATTTATACGGCTCTCTTTAGACATACTTCACAGTATTAAGGAGTTTTTTTTTTTTTTTTTTTGTGGTTTCCCCAAACATGAATTCTTGTATAGTATTGAAGAGGGGAGGGGGGGGGTGGGATGAATAGGTTGTAACTATTTAGAGCTTGAAAAGAATTTTGCGTGTATCAAAAGGTATGAAATTTTGTTTAAAAAAAAGTCACTTAATGTACTGTACTGTGGAATTGTCCAAATATGTATGCACATATTGCTTTAGTAATTTTAGTCACTATTCTGTTTACATGTATGTGCATTTGACATCTTTTTCCTTTTGAAAGGATGCAAAATGTACAGATACACTGACAAATCATGTTTTGTTAAAAGAAAAAAAAAACAATTTTATTTGGTCATCATAAAGTGGTAATAAGGAAAAAGAAGTTTGGTTTTA
>CALNVZ010002835.1:102144-128840 GCA_940671915.1 Paracentrotus lividus
CATTATTGTATTTGCAGCTGCTCCTACTACTACTACACTACTACTATTACTATTACTACTACCTACTACTTACTAACTACTACTACTACTACTACTACTACTACTACTACCACTTCTACTATTACTACTACTACTACTATACTACTACTACTACTACTACTACTACTACAGCTGCTACTTCTATTATTATATTTACTACTACTACGACGACGGACGACGACGACTACTAACTACTACTACTACAGTTTCGCGGATCAAAGAAAATCGAATTGAATTGCATTTCGGGGGCCCAATTGTCTGGGGACAAAAAGCGGCCTCTATTATGTTACTCATGTGCCCGGTAAGTTCATGTGTGGACTCCGGTCTGCTCTACGTCCTGCTATGCTACTACTACTACCACCACCACCACCACCCCATAATTACCTATTCAATACTATGTTAATTGACGGATGTGATATACAACAGAGAATGCTTTGATAGGTGTAGAAAAGCCTTTTAAATTCCACCTCTTAATATTCTATCAAAAGGATTGATTTTCGTCGCTTTTCTTGAAATGACCACTGTAGTGATGGTAAAGATAAATGGATTATTTTTAATAATTAAACAGCTATGATAGTTAAACTTATTTTTATTATTTTTTTATGCTTTTGATTTAAATAATGATCAGATGATAGAACCAACTTAGTTATCATTATGATAGAGCCATACTTTATAGAAATGGATAACAGCAAAACAAATTAACCCTACATATAACTATACAATATAACTCTTTCTTCGTCTCCATATTGATTTCTTTTATTTTCTTTGCCTAAAATGTGCTTTGGACTATAAAGTATCCAAAACAAATTGTCAATCTCTTTTGTTAAGCTTATTATACACATGCCCAGAAAATCTATGAATTTAATTAAGACCAAAAGTTCTTTGACATATTCTTTGTTCATTTATCTAGTTCAAGTATAAAATGCTTTACATTCACTGAGGGAATCGCGGAGAAAAAATAAAACCCCGCACAGTCAGCACGTTGACGGAAAATGTAACGAGGGCGAAATGTCAGAAGATATTAAAATGCCCGCAATGCATTTGCAAATTCCCTTATTGTTAAGCGATGAATATAATGTATGAAATAAGTCCCCATATAATCCCGAATTTATGCGACCATCATCTATCATGTCTATCTTAAATCATCTTTTTTGTCTGGACATGTCTGATGACTTTGTTCATTCATCTTGTTTCGGTTATTGATATGCCATATTATGAGAAGGTTTTAAGTAATATGGCAAAATAACTTGAATTGGTGATCTACCTAATACAGTATATTTCACAAAATATCAATGGTCGAAATCATTAATATGTTTACGGTGTATAACTTCACGAGGACGATGGTAATGACAGAGTAAACGTTTTTATAATATCGTTAATTAAATTAACCGATAACGCTTCGACGTTGGTACAAAAGGAATATTGATGGTGGAAACGCAAAATATTTAATTTTACGGTTTGTTTGTGACACTGTTCGTAGAAGAGGTGTTTGGAAGGTGAAAACATGGCTCACTTATCTATAATTGTAAATTATTAAATTGTGACAGGTTAATCATTTTATCTTTAATCATAATTTAGCGCTTAATTGATTAAGCTCCACAAAATGTTAGTATATGTATACAAAATTTAACAATGAGTTATATTTTTACCTTTTAAAAAAAGAATCAAAACTTATTCGTTAATTTTCTCTCATTTTTTGTACTACAAGTAATTGATTTTACATGATTGATGTAATCGAAAATTATATAAAAGGCGTATAGTTTAATTCAGATAATTTTATTTCATTCACCATTTCAATTACCAGCAGAGGGGATTTTCATGACAAAGGCGAGATGATGTTACTAAAGGTCATATTATATAATTATGAATAAAATAAACTATTTTGTCTCTGCCTTGGGTAATGCTTTGCGCGGAATTCTAAACTTTGATATGGCTCGTTTGTGGTCATAAACTGAATGTCAGCGCGTCATGTATTTACGTAAGAAACAAAGCCCCATTTGTTTTCCAAAGAAGGTGCGCGAAATTTAATACGCCAGACAATGTATCCCTTTGAGTCTTATGAGTTTAAGGACACCGCACGAAGCCAGGGTCGGCCTTTGCGTAAGCCAAATCAGAACAGCCCCCTCCCAATCTTCCATTTCTCAATTGTCATTGTAAAAAAAAAAAAAAAAAAAATTGATGATAATATGATAATTAACAATAATAATAATCAATAATAATAATCTAATAATAATACGTTAACGTTGTGAGGGCGTCCTCATAGACTTTGCACGGGAGGGCCAACTTATGTGGGTCTGCTCCTGGATTCCCCTTGCCTAGGGCCCCCGCTTTGGCCACGGTCATGTCGGTCGCCCATCACCGTTCGTCGACCGCATTTTTTCAACCCACCACGACGTCGGAGTGCAGGTGATCCTCGATTTCCCGACGAAAAATCCCGTTACATGCGTTGTTGAAAGTCCGACGTTCGAACGAAACAGACGACAAGAGCGTTGACGTTCATCTCGAACCGAACTGGCGTGTACGGTACCCAACATGCACCTCCTCATACTCTTGCCAAACAACATCGCCCTGCATGTAAGCATTTCATAGTTCCTACTGACATCATCGGGTGTATTTTCTGTTGACACGGCAGCGCCGATTTAACATACGATGCTGAGTTATTTTTAGGTCGATTGTGAAACTGAGGAGGATCGAGACGATTTAGTTTCTCGAATCGATATCTTTGTATGTACGCGTTGTAAAAAAAATGGCACTTAAAAACTGATTTAGACGCAAAATAAACATCGTAAAGTCATGGTCCTCTACTATCTTTGCAAAAGAGCCATTAGGTAGGCCTATTAATGTTTATATTGTTTGATATTAAAAAAAAAAATAGAAATTTACGTGATTCGGGCGTCTCTACAGACATATCGTATACTATTGGAAAGTGAATTGACTGAGCTGAATGACTGAGCGAAGCTGAGTAACTGTGAACGTGGAGCGGAGGTAAGAGAGCGCTTGGGAAGTTATATTGCATGCCAATCGAGAATTAGGCCAAGATGTATGGTTTAATTTGTGTTTGATTTTCATCCAGTTGAATTTCTTTTCTTCCGATTTTCCATCCAAATAATAGCTCGAACAGCCAAAAGAGAAAATTACGTGAATTCGGCGATCCTCCATACAAGTGAATTGAACTGAATGACTGAGCGAAGCTGAGTAACGTGACGCGAGTGAGAGAGCTGCTTTGAGAAGTTGAGGCATGCAAATCTAAGTGTGATTTTCATCCATTGAACTTTTTTCTTTCTTCATCCAAATAATACAATAAGTCTTCGAACAGCAAGAGTGTTGAAACATATAGAATTGGAGAATCGCTATGGGGTGGGAGCAGCTGACTTATGTTATGTTTGTGCCCAGGCCAGGAAAGCAACAAAAAAAAGAAAAAAAAAAAAAAATTCTTTACGCATACTTTTTGACCCATCCCCCCCCACCCCCGGGCAAACCTCTAGTTACGACAAGACTTACGCGGACAAAATACTTTAACGTACATTTTTGCCCCTCCCCCGTTTGTAAACATCTAGGTTCCGCCAAGGTACGCGTTTATAATAAACTTTACGTACACATTTGTCCCCCCCCCCCACCTGGAAAAATATGAGTTACCGCCAGGGTACGCAAAAAAAATTCGCTACACTTTTGATCATCTACGTCCCCCTCCATGGGCAAACCTCTATAGTTACGCCAAGCGTACGCTAAAAAAAATTACGTACACTTTTGTTCCCCCCTCCCCCCCCCCGGAATACTTTTTAGGTTACGCCAAGGGTGCGCGGAAAAAAATTACGTACACTATTGGCTTCCACCCACCCCCCCCCCCCCCGGAATACTTTTTAGGTTCGCCAAGGGTACATGCCTAAAAATTTACGTACAGTTGCCATCGTTCCCCCTCCCCAGAGCGAACCTCTAGGTTACGCCAAGGTAGGCCTATGCGGAAAAAATATTACGATAGACTTTGCCATCGTCACCCTCCCAGGGGCAAGCCTCTAGGTTATGCCCAACGGTACGTACAAAAAAATAACGTACACTTGCTCCACCCCCCCCCAACGGGAAATTTTATGTTACGCCAAGGGTACACGGAAAAAATATTACGCTAGGACTTTGCCCATCGTTCCCCTCCAGGGGCAAAGCCTCTAGTTATGCCAACGGTACGTTAAAAAAAAATTACGTACACTTTGCTCCACCCCCCCCCGGGAAAACTTTTAGGTTAACCAAAAGTTACGCCTCAAAAATCTTTAAGTACATTCTTCCCCACCACCCCCCTCCCCCTAAAAAATAATAATAATTTATAATTAATAAATAGATTTACAAAAATAAATTATTCGCCCATGCATTGTTTTTTTTTTCTCTAGAATTCTCAAGTATTGAAAAGTACCCCCCCCCCCAAAAAAAAAAAAAAAAAAAAGAAAGCGGTCACATTTTTTTAATCATAGACCCCCGAGTGGCCTGCAAGGCAATGTTATTTAGATTTCGGTAGGCTGCTTAAAATGACCAAGCCTTTGCGAATTTTGTGCCTCCTCCTCTTTCCCCCCCCCCCCAAAAAAAAAAATAACAAAATTAAAAATAAGAATAACAACAACAAAAACTAATAACAAAATAAAAATAATAATGATAATAATAATTAGGCCCGAATTTCATTTTTAGATAAAAGTTTTTTTCAAAAAGAGTCCCCTTTTTCAGTGTTCTTTTATAAAAAAAAAAAAAAAAAAAAAAAAAAATGACGCGATGAAACTTATGATCACCTTCCCCCAACAAATGAATAAAACCTCACAATAGCAAATATAGATCTAAGAGGGAGGGGGGGGGGGGGTACATGGGTAGGCCTACAATCCTTCAGCACCCAACCCCAAAAAAAAAAAAATAAATAAATACAAAAATAACAATAAATAAAAAAATAAATGATAAATAAATTTTAAAATGTAAAATAAGAAAGAAAGGAAGAAAACTAAAAAGCAGAAGAAACTTCATCAGGCCCATATGGGCGGAGCAGGTTTTATATTTTTCGCAGGAGCCGGAATTGTCGGCCAAAGCATTTATCAGTTTTTCGCGAAAGGTTTAAAAATAGGTCGAGGGAATGAAAGAAACACTTTTTTCAAAACTGTAGGCGGTGGACCTGCTAGCTTGCCCCGGCGCGTAGCGCTGGTGCACTAGTAATAATAATAATAATAATAATAATGATGATGATGATGATGATAATTGCAAATGAATGAATTAAACAAAACAAGAACAAATATAAGAAAGGGGGATATGGTGGGGGGGGGGGGAAGAAATAGGGAAAAAAGAAAAGAAAATAGTGAGAAAGCGGAAAAAAACTTGGGGCCATCCTTTTTTAAACTTTGTTATACGAGAACTTTTTATAAAGCCGAATGAATCATGATTTGTCAAGCATTGCTTGCAAAAATTCTTTTTCATTTAAAGGTTGAAACAAAGACAGCTTTAGTTATACAACGGTTTACTATGAACAATTTATTCTAATTGCCCAAACAAACATTCGCCCTGCATTTAAGCCATCATGCTCCTACTTGACATCATCGGTGTATTTTCTGTTTGACACGGCAGCGCCGAAGTTAACATACGATGCTTGAGTTATTTTAGCGTCGATTGTGAAATCTGAGGCACGTATGTTCCATGATCGTCATAGCGGCAAGACTGAGCGGGGTCGCATCTTGTAAAAGAATCAATGCACCTGAACACATGCCATGAACAACTGAACAATGCCAATTACATGAACAATGCCGCAAGCGCATCGCCTAACCCTAATAATATTCATGAAGCATTCCCACGCTATTGTATTTTGTTATGTACCTTATAACGACGATTTACAAGAAAGCACACAAATACATGTTGCCAAATATCACAGAAACATCGTAGATATACTTTTTAAATAAGATACAAGATACATTAGATTAGCCACACTGAAATTCAGAGAAGACGACGAACTGGGTTGAAAGTTAGATGTTCCAAAAAATCAAATTATGATAGTAGGCTGCTCAATTTCATAAATCATCAAATTTAGTTTGTAATTGCCTTTCGGAGCCTGATTACCTAAATTGTTTATATGCATGGGAAGATTTAAAGGCGAAAACTGTCACCAAATTGTAAGAAGAACATTTTAAAAATCTCATTAAATATTTTTACTGATTTTTTTTTTTAATCAGCCTTGGAAGTGAGACAACCTCGCAGCACCTTGTTAGCATAATATTACATTGTCCCACATGATGTTATTTTGTGTATGTACTTAAACGACGAATTACCAAAAAGCACACTAAATAGCATCTCTGCAATAGTCGCGGACCCTGATAGCAGACACTGGTCATAATGACGTATAAATTGGTCGTAAACTGGTAAAACTGGTCGTAAACTGACAAACGATATGATATGACCACATTATGACGTGATTTGACGTCATTTATTGACCAATATACGACAATTTAATTTCTTATTTATATGACCAGATTATGACGTGAATATGACGTCATGTATTGACCAATCTACGACGAGCTAATTTACAATTTATATGACCA
This sequence comes from Paracentrotus lividus, assembly GCA_940671915.1. Lineage (NCBI taxonomy): Eukaryota > Metazoa > Echinodermata > Echinoidea > Camarodonta > Echinidae > Paracentrotus > Paracentrotus lividus. The sequence goes on from CALNVZ010002835.1 coordinate 108,735, forward strand.
GATAATAACGTAATTATGACGTCATTTATTGACCAATCTACGACGAGTAAATTTGAAATTTTGTATGACCAGATTATGACGTAATTATGACGTTATTTATTGACCAATCTATGACGAGTAAATTTGAATTTTGTATGACCAGATTATGACGTAATTATTACGTCATTTATTGACCAATCTTCGACGAGTAAATTTGCAATATTTATATGACCAGATTATGACGTGACTATGACGTCATGTATTGACCAATCTACGACGAGCTAATTTACAATTTATATGACCAGATTATAACGTAATTATGACGTCATTTATTGACCAATCTACGACGAGCTAAATTTACAATTTATATGACCAGATTATAACGTAATTATGACGTCATTTATTGACCAATCTACGACGAGTAAATTTGAAATTTTGTATGACCAGATTATGACGAATTATTACGTCATTTATTGACCAATCTTCGACGAGTAAATTTGCAATTTAATATGACCACATTATGACGTGATTTTGACTTCATTTCTTGACCAATCTACGACAATCTAATATGCATTTTTGATATGACCAGATAATGACGTGACTATGACGTCATGTATGACCAATCTACGACGAGCTAATTTACAATTTATATGACAGATAACGTAATTATGACCCGTTGAACCCATTACTGGACCATTTGACACCAGTAAAACAAGTGGTGATTTGCCTCCGGCCAATTTGCTTCCTTGAGACCCATTGATTAATAAAGCAAACAGGCGAAGAGGAAGCCCAATTACATATGCCTGAGCGCCCCCTCCCCCAAAAGGAGATATTAAAATATATTATTATATATTTGGGACCTTATTTTTGGAGTCAAATGATTATCACCAAAAAGGATAATTATGAACCCCATCAAACATAAAAAGTATTTAATTGTATCAGTAGCCCCCCCCCCAAAAAAAAAAAAAATAATAAATAAATGAAGAATGAAAATAAAATGAATAATAAATAAATTAAATTACTCACCCCTCTTCCTGCGCATATTTCATATATTTTTGCATTTTTCCTTTTATTTTTATTTTTTTTTATTTTATTTATTTTTTTTTTTTGGGGGGGGGCGGGGGAGAGCCCCATCATAAATAGCTGATAAGCAAGTTGCTATATAAGAGGGCTGTAGGATGACATATTGCTTTGAACTACATATAGGGGCAATATATTCATTTAAGCACTCTCCCGCCTCCTCCCCCTCCAAAAAAAGAAATAATAATAATAAATAAATAAAATAAATAAATAAAAATAAATAAAATAAATCAACAGCAACTATTAATCTACAATCATGTTTAGCAACACTATAGGGTCCTATGGGGATAAATTTCGGTAAATACTTTTAATATATTACACCACGCCATACTCAATATTTTTAATTCTTTGTTAGGAGTTGATTGATGGGATAAAGTTTGCAAACCCCAACACAACACTGCAATTAATTGGTCTGAATAACAGACTGTACAGTATGCACAAGGTTAATTTGCGCATGCGCAGTGCAGATGTTGTCACACACACTAGATGAATTTCGTGTTGGAGGGCAGTGCTATTGCTAGTGCAAAATACAGGTAAAAATCACTCAACTTCAGTATGTCACCTTTTGTAGTAAGAATTGTAGTATTCAACTAATTCTTGTAGCATTTTCATCTGTGAAATCGCTATATCATGATTTTATCTTGTCAAATTGCTGTTCAAAATTTCTTCTGCAGTGCAGCCAGTGTGACATTGTGAATTCAGTGTGAACCCATATACCTAAATCTGCGTAGTGTTTGTGTTGACACGCACGTGAGCAACGATTGTTGTAGATGGGGGTTGGTTGTCCGGACGCGTCGCTGTCCGGACACTTAACAAAAATTAATTTGCTTGTTTGTCTCAGGATTAAGCCAATAATGCTATCTTCATCTGTAGAATTATTTCTAACATTTTGTTCCAAAATACTACAAAAAGATTGCTTGTAAATTGTCTCAAATGGCTAGTCAAAATCATTTGTCCAGACACACAACCTGTCCGGACATACAATAACTGGGTATATTTCCATTAAGATTACCCTCATATTTGCCCTAATACTTTTGTTCAAGAGAGTACATCTACCATATTATGTTAACAAATATGAATCTGTGGAAATTTGAGCCAAAATAAAGTAATTTCGAATTTTAGTTTGATGATGAACATGATGAAAAGTTCTAACGTTCTACTTACAGAACGTCAGAAGTTAGATCTAGATCTAGATCTACGCTCACGACGCATATAGTTTGCAGATCTCCGAGAACAGCGGAGGAAGAAGAAGAAGTAGTGTGGGCATTAATGTGAACTTGATAATTAAACTGAAGAGTGTTTAATTCTGACATATTTTTTTTTTTTCTTCAGATTTGTAAACAGTGGAAAGACAATGATGGAGGCTTTCCACCATAATAGGAGCAACCATACTACCACCCCTGGCTGAGTTCATGCATGTGGAGCTTCCTTAAGTCACTTCAAGATTTAATTTAGCGATAAAAACTGATAAAATCTGCCACAAAAGTGAGATAAAATCGGGAGCTCCGAAAAAGTGTGACCACTCGCCACCACGACCTAGTCTCGTGATCCTAAGCAGTGTAGTGAAATTATTGTGACTGCTCATGTCATTGAAGAATGAAGGTTTGTAATTCAATCAAATCATTTTTAATTATCTTTTCAGACTCCAATAAAGAAATAACCTAAATTGAAATATGTTCATTATAATGATGAAAATCAAGGAAAAAACCAGCAAAAGTAAAAATACCACAAACTGAAAATCAATAATACTGATAAGTATGGATCATGGCCTTCAATCAATCTGGTCTAAATGTCTCGTCACATAATTGCAATACTTGTTGAATATTAATCAGTAATTACATCATTCAATAACCTTGGGCCCATGACTGCTATTTAGTTGTGTTGGATTCTGTTATGATTCTACTTAAAATTGTTATCAAAATTTCCTTTCATGTGATATTCATGAAAGGGTATTATAACCAATAGATACAAATTGATTAATGGCATGAATACACTGTAGCAATTAGAAAGACTTAAGTTCATTATTTAATAGAATACTATAATATTTCTATATTAACAGTTTTTAACTTGTACTAGCTCTGTATGGTGGAAAGAAATTGTAAGCAATTAATCTATTTTAATACATAGTACTGTACATATTAAAAACAGATTATCCATACATTAGGAGGACCGCTTATTTGACTTTAAATCATTTTTGTTTATTTTTTTAACCTTATTTATCCATTTATTTTCTTCTCATATTCTCAAAATGACCTTCATAGTCTTCTGGTAGAAAGGAAGGAATATCTCCACCAGATGTAGCTACATGTGCAATTGTTTCTTGGCCACAAATCAACAAGAGTGAGTGAAATGTATTATTATCATTGTTATTTGTAGGCCTAGTATTTACTGCATATGATCGGGTCATTCAAAACACACTTTGGTATTTAATGAGTGTAACACAAATGTAGTTTAATGACTGGTAAAAATGCTTCAACAAATGTTTACATTTAAAGTTCCCTGTGTTAATAGAATCTGCACATTATTTAATGATTGAAGTTCTAAAGAAGGACATTTCGGTATATGCAGTAAATTTATGAATTTACAAAGCATGTTTAGGATACAAGACTCTCACTTGCAAAGTCGCATTTATGGTCACGTAGACAGGTAGGTTTTCACATTTTATTCAAACAGAGTTAAACTACATGTAAAAGTGCTTTTTTTCAGAAGTAAACTGTTCATTTGATAGGTAAAGAGCAAATGATTGAAATGTTTTGAATGAAATCATATGGGTAGAATTAGAAAACAATACAGTGAAAAACTATCCAATTCATTTGTCTATTCTTTTTTTTGTTTTTGTTTCTCAGCGCAGACTATCATTTGAAGAGCAGACAGGTACCCCCCCCCCCTCCCACACCACCACCACACTGCCTGGATTTGCCACTGTAAGAGAACATGCCAATACACTACACGGTAGTACACAAAGTGTCATACAGTGGGACTACAGCATTACAAGCTAACTCTACATGTATCTCATTATGTCGAGATTAAACTGTTTTGCTTACATGTGGAGCGATTCGCAATGCACCAGTGCCTACAAATGTCCTTCACTACACTCATTCTTGGGTTTGGCTTCGTACTACTTCCAAATTTCTGCCAAACCTCTACTGTGACCGCACCACTTTGAGCATTGACACACAAAGGTGTTCCCTTCGTTTGGACTCTGAAGCAGACAAAGCGTTCATCGACTTGAGGATTGGATAATCTTCCAGTAATCGTTACTACAGACGCGGTCGCATACAGGCTGGTCATAGTTCTACTTCAGGTGAAAGATGAAGGCAAATTCTGGTCGCATTCGCATCGCATTTCTTGGCAGTACTTAGTGAATCTACTCAGTTGGTGAGAAAGAGGCTCTCTATTGTACCGCTGGGGCCTGTGAGAAATGGTTTCAGTACACAGGGACGACATTATGTGTTACGTACGATCGTCAGTCTTTTTACAACCGTGTTGTCGAAGTGAAGAGGGTCTGGACACCAGACTATGCGAATCGCAGAATGGGCAACACATTATGATGAGGTTTCAACTACGCTGTAGTAGAGTACATACAGTACCGCTGCCGACGCACTTACCAATGTTTCATACATGAAGAATCGTGGATTATGACGAGGAAGTCATTATTCAGAGTAATAGTAATTAATGCAATTTTGCAAATGCTTCAGTCATAAAATCTGAGCTTTACCAGGCAACCGCAAGTGATTCAACGCTACAGCATGTGATTTTCATACATGTATGTTCCAATGGTTGGTCAAAATGCATACAGATGGTGATTTGATGCAATTGTATTCGTTGGGTTTTCATGGCGTGTAGATGTTCTGAGAATCGAAAGTTGTGTATATGATGTTGCAATGGTCTATTTCGGTGTTGACATTTGTGGTGGCGGGTTGTCAGTTGCTTGGATGGGGTTATTATGGCTTATTTCGGCTTATAAATACATGTGCAATGTTATTGAAACTACATCCATTGTGTCATGTCGACTGTTGTTATTTTTAGGATGTTTGTTGTTTATGATGTTAAAAGAAAAGGGTTGATTATCGGCGAAATGGTTGTTTGAGTGGCTGCTAGTTTGATTGGGTGAGTTGTTCTGCCGATGTGATACTATTGTTATGTATCGAATGGGAGTGTGTTTATGACTAATGCTTGTTGTGGGTAATATTTGATTATTAGGTGTTGTGTGAGTTTGTACAATGGTAATATAGTGTGGGATGTTTTTGGATTTTCATTTTTACTTACGATCAGTGGGTCGGTTTGATAGATTTTTTATGTGTTGTTAGTGTCAGGGTGTTAATGTTAGGCCTATAGTGGCTTACAAGTGTGGGTTGTGCATGTTGTCAAGTGTGCAGTGGATTTACTTGTACTGTCTGATCAATGTGTTATATATGATGATTAGCAGTTATGACTCCCAACTATACAATGCAACAGTAAAGATTCAATGGGTGAGACTATACCGATTATGTAGATGAGGTATGTCTAGTTTGACATCTGATGATGACAAATGTCAGGAGCTACATGATGTTTTATATGGTGGCATTTGGTGGCAGTTGGGTCTGGAGGTTATGTAAGGTGATGTTGATCAACTATTTGATTAACAGTGAGGGTGGAATTTGTACAATATCTTTGGCTGATTTTTACTCTGCTTTTCATGATCAGCTTGCCATTAATCTTAAACAACAGTATTCATTATATGTACATGTATGTAGTATTTTCATCACCAAGATGAGTTTTGAGTTGGAAGTGGTTAACTGTTAATCCAGGCGTTAGTTATATTGTGCTTTTGTGGGTGTGATTAAAGTGTAGCAGTGTGTGAAAGGCATGTTTGAGTGGTTTAGTGTTAAGTGCAGGGTTATTATCGTTCATCTTTGTGTACATGGTGAGATATAGTCTAGTAAGTTGTTCCTGGGGTGAGTTTGGTTATTGTAGAGGGTGTATAGTACATCAAACATGTGCTGGTGTGTGTGTTTAGTGTTTTAGGGAAGGTTGTGGTGCTCATTGATGTATAGTTCGTGCAGTGATGTATTTGATCATTATGCTCGCATGATGTCGATTTATAAGGGTGGTGGGTCACTCGCAGGTACGTAAGGGTGTTGTGATACCCACATTGGTAGTACCTATCTATAATGGGATTTGGACTGGTATTGTTCATCTTTATTGAGCCGTATTCTACTATAGACAATTTGTATTTACTGCCATTTGTTGTATGGTGTTTTTATTGTTATATTTAACTCTTGGTAGTGAGGTTATGTGAATATAAAGTATGGTAGACTTGTGTTTATATTCGGTTGTTGTTTGTTTTTTGATCTTTCATTTAGAATAGCACTGAGCTATGTTATTGCCAAAATCTTTTTTTTACTCTTGCATCATTAGTTTGTTGTTGTTGGTCAGAGGATGTGGTAGTACTCGCGGTAGCTCTTATTTATTGGTTGTCATTGTAGTACACTTGATTCACAGTTTTGTATATGTATAGTGAACAGCAGTATTGTATTTTTGGGCATTCAATGCAGAAAGACAGGACATTGGGAGCTGAAATTTAATGTGTTTTGCCTCGCATTGTAGTGGTCGCCGTGTGTGAATAGTAGGTTATTGCTAGATGTTTGAGTGATTATCTCGACTCAAGTAATGATACGCCTCAGAAGGCTCTTTGCCTTGTACAATACATACCAATCTGTTAGAGTTATATATAGAAATAGAAGTTAATTCGTATGCGATAATTCAGTTTAAGATATCTCCTCCGTGCGCTCTGGTAGTATTATATAAGGATCAAGAGCCCGAAGAGTGTTGCGATAGTAGAATCGAGACATTATTGAAGGGTGTCTGGTGTGGAATTAGAACGTTGCTTTTGTCTGGGTGATGATTTGTGAATGATCTTACGTTACCACATTCTCTCGCAATTGTTTCTAAATGATAATAACAGATCAAAGATTGGTGTTCATTGAGTGTAATGCTATTCAATCAATCTAGGTTTCAATGTGCAATAGGGTGATTAAATCATATACGTCCATTACTATGACCTATGACATCTTCTATCTTCTTCTCAGAAAATATATTAATTTCTGGTTCCCTGGGCAAACAACACCGACGCCACATGCTCTAAACGATGAGCCAAGATGAGATTCAGAATATCTATTTTACAGTGCGATATCTATATCTCCTAACCAAAATCATATAACTTGCATTATATAGTCCCATAGCTCTAATCCGTGTGCGGCATGCATTGATATTACCACTCGAATAAATCTCCTAATATATCATAGAGATACTCAATTTTCAAATAGTACATGCAAGTCCATCATCGTACTCTATGAGCCCATTAAAAATTTTTTTACATTCTCAACACCATCGTGCCCGAAGTTATTAGCCGTATTTTTTGTTCATGTTGTCTAATATATAGTTTGTCAGTGTTCGCCTATTTGTTTGTCGTCGCTTTTCGGTTAAGCTCTCGATATAAGATTGTTGGAATTGTTTGCTATTTGTTCTCATTAATGTGGATTTTGATCTAGTTTTTTATATAATTATTGTTTTGGCATTTTTGAAAAGGAGGGGGTTAGCCAGTGAGTTTTGTCCATGAAGCCACTTTCTTTGGGGTCCTATGTCTCTCATGATAACACTACAGTTATCTCTTATGTGCATAACTCCTCTTTGTTAGTTTTAAGCGTCATACGCAATTTTATTTATAATAACTTATCATACTTTTTTACTATCTCTTTAGTGGGGTTACTTTTATTTATAATTTTTTTATATTCTTTTTAGTCTTCTTGTATATTTATATCAGCATTATAATTTACCTCGACTGTACCAAATGTGCAATAAGCACATATTTTAAGTTGCTCTGCTCTCATTATATAACAATAATAACATTCGTAATATTCTCAATAGCAAAGTCTATTGTTAATTACAATTTTCTCCTGCAAAAACCATCGCTCAGTTTAGCTTCATAGAAACTATACACAATAAATCTAAATACATCAGGTAATTTTGTAACGTACAATGGACATGTATGTTTTTCGATATCCCGTTTTAACCAGATAGATACGCTAAATTTTTAGAATCACAAAATTGTCGATGATAATGAAATCATTATCTTATTCATCTTCGTTCATGCCTCTCATATAAAGTGTCAATATATTAACTAATGTTTAAACAGTAGGTCTTGTTGTGAGGTAATAATGCTACACGGTACTTATACTGGTTATAACTTATGTCCATTAAAATATGTGTCTCTGAGTGGGTGTGTTAGGATTCGTATGTCTCCATAATTATCATGTAACTAGAAGTATATCTTTGACACCTTGTGAACCGCTCACATAGATTCTCATTGGTCATTATTAAGTTCAAAGTAAGGTTAAATATCTCATGCTTACCTCGTAATGAATTTAATTACGAGCCCTGAATTATCCTACATAGCTCTGTTATACATGTATATGACGATTCATATATAAGGGTGTGGGGGGTAGAATATTATTCCTGATTGACTCTGTTTTTTCCTATTGTTACTTCAACATATGGTGATGTATGCCAAAAAAAACATTATTTCAATAAGGATCTTTCTATTTTTTGAGGAGGTTAAAGGGGGGGGGGGGTGAAGGAGGGGTTTTGTTTTGTTTTATTTTTTGTTTATTGAAATATGATATTTTGCCCAGTTATGCAATCTTTAGTATGTATTAAATCCTGTAAATGTTCCTAATTTTAATGTGTCTATTACATTTTTCACATTTTATTTGCACATGTGAGAGTGTTTTGTTCTTGAAAAGTTCCTGCAGTCTACCTTGCTTAAGCCGAAATCATTTGAACTAAAACAATAGTATATCAACGTAAATTGTGATTCTTGTCATTTGGCGACCAACGTCAATAATCATACTGCAATATCATGTCATATCAATCTTAAGAATTCATAGACGTTGTATTTTAATTAAAAATAAGACTTTTAGAGCACGTGATGGTATGACATGATTATGACGTCCTGTTACTGGTCAGAAGTATGTTATATAGACGTCGTTAAGACGTCATCGTCGACCAAAAAAAGACGTCATAATCACGTCAATTTATGACCATCTAAAGACGTCTTGCGTTGGTGCAAGTTGTCGTCATAAAGACGTCAATTTCTGACGTCAAAAAGACGTGAGGAAGGAAAAAAAAAGACGTAAATATGACGTTATTTTTACCAGTTTTTGCTATCAAGGATATGTCATATAAGACGTCATTGTCGACCAAAAAAAGACGTCATAATCACGTCAATTTATGACCATCTAAAGACGTCTTGCGTTGGTGCAAGTTGTCGTCATAAAGACGTCCATTTTTGACGTCAAAAGACGCTGTCAAAAAGACGTGAGGCAAGGAGAAAAAGACGTAATATGACGTTATTTTTACCCTTTTTGCTATCAGGGATTAGAATACTTCTGCATTTTTTCATCTAGTATCTAATATGAAATCGTCTTTATCTGGATGCTTCTTATTTCTTAAGATATTCCAGTGCTACCAGCAAGAATAAAAGACATAATGGTTGCATTGGGATGTCATGTGCGATAATGAGGACAATGTTCTTTAAAGGAATGCAGTAACATTGAATGATACTCAAATCACATTTTATTTGATTTCTCCAACATAATTATAAACACTTCGGTCAGTCTGGTATCTCTTCAAAATTGCAAGCTAATTGCTTGCTTTCCCTTCGAGATATCAATGATTTAATACTCACATTTTATAAACCATCCCTGAATGGTTTATAAAAACCATGTGCTTTTCCACATAGCACAACATACACCAATTACTTGTTGTATAGAGGGTACTGGTGTTCGGCTGTATGCTTGGCATTGTTTGTTACACGTTTTAAGGTAGTAAATTACTTCCATATGATCTGAAACTTTCAGTAGATTGTTTTTACTGTTGGAACAATATAATTTTATTAATCTTGATCTTATTACTCTTGTTTTTGAAAGTTACCCTGTCCCTTTAAGTTAAATACTTTGTTTTTATTTCGCAAGATTGCAAAAAGTCCATCCATCTTTCCCTCAAATCTAATTTACTCTAATCAATTTATAAAATTTTAGCATGAAAGTTATCATGGTTATCACATTACATGAATCCCTCGTTTGCAAGCAGACCTGATCTCACCCTCCGTATTCAGGTACCATAACCCCTTATAAAAAAAATCCTCGTTTGAAACTATTTCCGAGCACTATCTACCCTGCATGGCCAGATAATCCCTGTTATCAAACCTTACAACTCCACAGGCCAGCTAGAACGTTGAGCCAGGGGTAAAAGATAAAAAAACAGCTGGGAGGTTACGTAACAGTAGCTCTGCCTATGAGTAGGCCCTTCAAAATGAAATGATTGTATTTGGTATATTTCAAGTTTTCACAGGCATATTATATTTAGAAATCAAATGTTAATTCGTTTTCAATTTCGAACGAAGAAAATCGACCTCGGAATAAGGAAGTACAAGAATAAAAAACTAATAAAAATGTATCGTTACAGACATCTTGATCGTTTAATGTAAACAATGTTGGCCCCCAGCTGTGACCTTGGGTGACCACTGTTTGGACCGAGGTCAAGGAATAGATTTTTTTTTTTTAGATATAGACATCTGGTTGAGGTGTTTGTCACACCAGGGTCTCCTCTCACGTCCCTGGTCACACTTAATTGGAAAAGAGAACTAATAGAGTTGGCAAGAAGGGGTATACTGTCCTCAAACGGACTGCGTTCGTCATGATCTTGGTTTAAGTTAATGAGCTCAGGAACTGCCCAAAAGCCTAAATTAGGTCTTTATGAGGCAGTTTCTATACAGGCTCTTCTATGCATTGTTTGCGTGCGATACCTTCATCTTTTGCTGGTCAGGGGTTTCCATTTGACCATATTTATGCATTGTGGGTAGTTTGGGGCCTCAAGGGGAGTCTTATTTAGCAATTCCAGAAGACATCTTGAACTTCTTGTCATGCCCATGAAGGTTTTCCAAAGAGTTTCACATGTGGTACTTATTCAAAGAAGCCTTGAATGCTGCATAGGTGACCAAAAAGTGTGGATAGTGCGATTATTGAAAGTCCAGACAGAAATCTCAGAGAAATGTGTCTGTGGAGCTGCAGACTCATATGTTGATACGTCTTGTCGAAATGAGAGAGAAGTCGCAAGATCAAAAGATCGAGTAAATCGACAAACTAATAAAAAAGTCAAAATTTTTGAGGAAAATTTTTTTTGTTGATTTTCTGGTTCTACCATGCTTTCATCTTTGCTCGTTAAAAACATGAGTGAAAATGGTAACGGGAAAAGTGGTAAAAAGCAGTTTTTCGGCGAGTGTTTTTTTCGGTCATAATTTTTTTTTTTCCCGACATACAAGCGAACGTACCACGCTCATTTCCCCTTCCGTTTTAGCCCGCCCTTAGCAACGCATGGCTTTGTCATGTGATGTGTGATTTCAACTGGATTTTTTGTTCTTTGTGAGCGAAAGCGAACTAAACTCTCTTTAGCTGCACTCAGAATTTGCGTGCGATGCCACAACCTGCTGTGATAAAGCTGTTTCATCCGGGATAGCGGAGCACGCAAACGAATGTCAAATCTAACAATCGGGTGGGGAGAGGGGGGGGGGGTTATGTGGGGAAAAGCTACTTCTTGCTTGACTTAGCTATCTGGATCCCAAATGAATGTAATTTCAGCATTTTATTTAAGGGCCGCGATATCTGTTGTCCTGATGGGAAATTAAAACTCTCATTAACAAATTTGGTTCCATCAGGGAAACATAGAGCATACAAAAGAGGTGACGTGATAATACATTCCTGATACAAGTATTTAGGTTAAAGTCTCTGCAGTTTATTTTACAAAGTAACGTGTTTAAGAAAGTAGCGTTTACTAAACACGACGAAACAAATACGATTTACTCTAAAATAATTCATTTCTAAAAATTATTAATATCTTCTTATTACTGGTAACAGGTTTGATCAATAAAAAGACGAGATCGAGCAATCATTTACGTTTTATTTTCATTGTCTTAAGCTAACCTAGCCACTCATAAAACGTAATCAGAGAGAATTCTAATACATTCGTGAGGCGCAAATATTTTCTTAAACATTTTTGGAGGCTTATCTCTATCATATACTTATTCAAAGAATATAAACAAAATGCATAAACCCTGTACAGAATAATTAGTCTATAGACCATTAATTATTTCGAAATTTCCAACAGAGTTCAGATCAAAAATGACCTGCTTTTAATAATGAGTAAAAGTATACGCGATTGACATTCAAAGAACGCACGCAAACATCGGAAATAAAAACCCCCAAAAGGTTTTAAATAGTTTTGTTTCTAACTAATTTAGCGCCAGGATTGGTAAACACTTTTCTTAAAAGAGCGGACTTTTTTTAAACAATTAGAAAGAACATGACGTTTTTTATTTATTTGACGAAGATATAAAACAACTAACCAAATTTAGTTTCTTTTTTTGAGAAGATTGAATGTTATTTAGACAACATCGCTTGCTGCGTTTGCCTCGATCATGGCGTGACGGACGAAGTATTGTCTCTTGTATACCTGAATGCAGCCTCCTCATTGGTCAATGTTTCACCTTTGTAACAAGTGGTTGCTAGGCATTTCGGTGAGTAGAGCGTGACAAATGGTCTTATTTTTCTGGCTCGGAGTCAAACGGAAGTCAAACTTCGCAGACGTTTTTCTCTTGATTTTGATTTCCAAGAGCACAATTCTCCTCGCGTTCAGAGGCTAATACTCCACTTCTATTTACTCTTTACAGTCGGGTTATATATCAAATTCAGGCAAATGATCAGAGATTAATAATATCAAATATAAAATGGATTTCAAAAATCGCGATTAAGTCTCTCTTTCGACGTGGACGCATCACATATGACGGCTCGAAGACAATACAACCTGGGACAGCCTGGAGGTTTAACATAGGACTGCTGGGACAAACCCCACATAAGGCCTGAAGAAAGGCTCTGGACACTTGCAAGAACTATTTCAGGTGGTTATTTTGAGGAAAAAAAACTTTACAATCGTGGTTATTAAGAATAAATTGGACTTAGTACCTTTAGGGTATGGATACTTATGAACATGGTGTTTTCCATAAATCTGTCAATTATAAACCCCTGGAATACCAAATTTGTCAAAATTTCAGATTATCCTAATTGTTCAGTCATGTTGTCAGTTGTTGGTAATGCCACTGCAGCAGTGTGCAGTAAGAATATCGTATTTGTAGAAACAGCTCATTTAGTTTTTTACAGAATTATACATGTTTTGTAATCAATTAGAGCGGCTATACATTTGCTCATTTTAAATTGCCACTAATCCTTTTCCACATAAAATCCCATAAAAGACACTTTGTGTTAAGGTACATAATGAAAGAGTCTTAAAGTTGTATTTCTTAGAAGTTTAAACCCTTTATTGTTATAATTGAATGAGTTGGTCAAGTTCATTGTTCGCCTTAATGTAAAGACCAGTCATGTACCAGCAACTTTTAAGTGGAAAGACATTAGTTTAATTAGCTTGTCCAGCTTGATCCTAATTCTGTGAGCTGATATAGAGAGGAAAAGCTAGAAGTTGTTAGTTCTGTTTTTACCCAGAGAAAGAGAGAGACGTAGAGAACAAGAGTCAGAGATAGAACTCCTAAGTTGGAAATCAAGTTTTCCTTAAAGTTCATAAAAGGTATAGACTGTTAAAGCCTCCAATTGGTAAGTTTTCTTATGTATATATTGTACTCTTTCTATTAATATTCTAGAGGAAGATGGATAATGTAAATGCCCTTTTAATAGTTAAGCCTTAATCATAAATTATAAAGCAATTAGTACTGTTTCTACGATGATTTTAATAAGTCTTGATTATACTAGTAAGTTGAGTACAGAGTTACTCGTTCTAGCTGTAAAGATAGCATATAAACATTAGTTGCCTATATATTGATTATTCTAATATTTGTGTTCCTTGGTAGTATAGTTTGATATGTATCAAGTTATGTTTTCAGTGTCGTTCTAATAGTTAATAATGTGGTATACACCTAGTCATGATTGATTCGTATCTAAAGATAGTTTCAGTGAATTATATTAGTTAGTGGTTGCAGTATAGTGATATTCTAAATTGTTTATATTTGAACTGAGTTACTTATTTATACATATTCGTTGTTTGTATTGCAGTATTTTATCTCGCTTATTGATGGTCCGGTTGGGGTGATGAAATAAAGCTACTTTTTCACATGAGCCAACACCATTTGCGTGAATACATTTCTTTTGGTGTGTATTTTGACTTTGAAACTCTGTCCTGTTACCGAGGGTAAAGGGCGGCAGTCACAGGTAACATACTTATCACCAGAAAGTTTGAAGAAACACTCCTAGTTAACAACACGACTAAAAAAAGCTTTAAAATGACAGAGGTATGAATACTTATGAGCACAACTATGTCCAGGGGGTCACCAAGATTCGACGACGAATTGATGGCACATTACAACAACAACAACCAAGAATACATAGGGTCTACTATGAAAGGAAAGTATCCGACGAGTATGGAAACGCCATGACACGATAAAGGCTTTCCTTTGTCATTAGATAGCGAAACCTGGGCCAACGTGTTTGACATAGAATTGCCATACCGCCGTTCACCATAATATCACTATAATCATATCACATACATTATGATATATATAAAGTGGGCTCGAAGGATTAACAGGGCAAAATCTATCACGTCCTGGTTCTTTTAATCTTGGTCCAAAATCATTAAAACAATAGTTTTAAGACACTATTTTCATTATAATGCACAAGCCTACATCATGTTTTCACACTAAATGTAATTTTTGTTTTATCTCGTAATTCATTATATTTGCCAGAGGCAAACACCAGATTATCGATTTGATTATTTACAGAAACCAATTCAGATAAGAATTGAACGGAGTTCTGCTCGATTTGTTAATTTTTTTTTTTTTATTTATTTTTTTTTTTAATTTTTTATGAACACCTTTTGATAAATTTATTTTTTCTTCAAATCAACAAAGGGTATTGTACTACATGTATTATTGAATTCGCCGGGAGCCCCAACATGTACTCTGCACAAGCTTTCCTCATTCAGATGTACACCGAAAATTGTGTAGGTGTGCATTTTGTGGTATGGTTTGTGTGTGTGTGTGTGTGTGTGTGTGTGTGTGTGTGTGTGTTGTGTGTGTGTGTGTGTAGTGTGTTGTTTTTTTACTACACTGGTACCGTCATAAAGGTGGAAATATTGTTTTGCCGCTTATAGCGACATGATGTTGCTCTGACTTTAATTTTTCTTGAACTATGGTGTGTCACTGCTTTTACTTTTTGTGACCCTGCTATATCTTAATCATTCTCTACCAACCCTTCACGTGGATCTTTTCAAAAAAGTTTTGTCACCCCCGTGATGCCCATTTTTTCATTTTTCTCATTTTTGGAGCCCCTTTGTTTTCCGGCGTATCAAGCCCCAATCAGTCCTCCCACGCAGGAAACGCGACTGAGGTGTATTGTTTCATCATTGTTCTTTAAGTTAAATCTTATAATTTCTGGACAGGCTAAGGTCTCTTGTCTAGGGGAGGGGTTGAAGTAAAAAACGAGATAGGTGAAAATTCGGAATATTTTATTCCATCTTTATATTGAAAACAAAAGAAATAAAAAAAACACCTTTCACCCTTAAATATCGTTATTTTCCTCTTAAATTTTGTTAAACCTTAATGACAAGGCTATAAATAGTCATTATTGATAATATTTTATTTTGATTTATGTTTGGTTGAGATTTTACAATACAATTTAGGGAAGATAGAAATCTCTATGGTGTAAAAATGAATAAAATGAATGTTGAACCCCAATCAAAATAAATTTTGACCCCTCCCCTAGTCAAATGAGTCGAGTCTGTAACCATAAATCTAGATTTAATTTAAAGCACAATATCAAATCTCCACCTCAGCTGTGTTTCCTTGGGATATGACTGAGGGGGCCTTGGTGGGTCACGCGAACAAAAAATGGCCCCAAAATAAGAAAAAATGACAAAAAGGGCGATCTTCTGGGGGTGACAAACTTTTTTAAAGAAAAATCTCCGGGAAGGGTTGAGGGAACGTCCAAGATATACCCAGGATCCCAGAAAGTGAAAGCGGTGACAAACACATTCAAGAAATTAATAACGGAGCAACATAATGTCGCATGAGCAAGAAAAAAATATTCCACCTTTATGACGAACAGTGTAGATGGGTAAAAACGAAAATGTAAAGAAAAATTTTGGACGAATAGTGAAAATATGTTTTTACTGATGAAAAAAAATATCAATCCACATGATCCATGTCAAATGCTCCGGAAAAAATTGCTCCGCTGTAAATTTCATATAATAATTTGATAACTAACTTAAACCTCAGTATTGGAACTATACCCTCCCATAAACCTATCATAAAAACGTATTGAGACCAGTACCCCGACCCTACATCTTAGATGAAATAAAACCGAGAGCAATTGTCTCAAGAGCTAATGTCGTGTCACGTATTTTGAATTTCAAAGTTTGAACCTGTTTTCTTTGTATCATTGATCAGTCGTGCATTGATTCATGGAGATAAACAAAATCGATGACATTTTACACGTGCCAAAAAGAGTCAAATACAAAAAACAATGAATGATGTCATAGACCACAAATAAAACGAAGTAAGGCAGAGCTCCAATGGTAAAAATGAAGTAATACATTGTAGAAATTATTTAAAAAAACACG
The DNA here is from genome assembly GCA_940671915.1 of Paracentrotus lividus. Lineage (NCBI taxonomy): Eukaryota > Metazoa > Echinodermata > Echinoidea > Camarodonta > Echinidae > Paracentrotus > Paracentrotus lividus. Next base: position 125,511 of record CALNVZ010002835.1, read on the forward strand.
AAAATTAAAAGATTAAATCTCACACCCCTGAATAAAAGGATTTTTAGCCCTCTTAATTGGATATCTGACGCAAACAATTATGTAAACCAATAACGCACTAATAAATTTTCTTCTTAAATGAGTCAAATCTATGACAAAATTTTAAATTCAATTCGTCTTGCATAAAACTTGTCCAACTTTAATGTCAAGTTTTAAAGTTGATGTTCATAGAGAATAAATATGGTCGAATTATATATCATTGAGCAGGAAATAACATGAGGAACACTATATACTAATCGCCGATTTTTAAAAAAATTCTGGAGCTCATTTATCGGTTATTGGGACGCCCCCACTGAAACGCCCCCAAATACGTACCCCAAAAGTCACCCAAATGCCGACGTCAGGATATGGAATTGCGGCTGTGAATTGACTTCCGGGTTTGCTGGCTATGGCTTTCGAGTGCGCGCGTGCGTGTATAGGCCCGGGAAGTGCAAACCTAACGTTATATCGTAAACAATGACGGAGTCGGAGCCAAAGATAAGTCTCGAATTAGAGTTTGAAATCGAAGACATTGAAGATGAAAATGAGGAAGAAAGTCTCAGCTCAATTGCTAGTAGCAACGGAACAGAAACGGATATCGATGACGGCGAATTGGGTGAATACATTTCAGAGGATGAGGCGAAGTCCGATGCCCCTCGACCAGCTCCCAGTAAGGCAGGATTTGCAAAATGAACAAGCGAATTACGGGGATGCTAGGGTCCATGGCAATTGATCGGACGAGAGCTGATAATGGCTCAAGGGCCGCGGGAGCCGGGGGGGCTGGGGGGCTGCAGCCCCCCAACTTTTTGTCGCCAACGTAGACATAAAAATGCAAAAATGACCTAGCATTGTGATTTTAGCCTGTCAGCCCCCCCCATTTGGTTCAGCCCCCCCCCCCGCCAGCTTTCAAAATCGCTCCGCGGCCCATGTGGCTCACAATCCTCTTCACGAAAGTGTCCACCTACGATAGCAGGTGAACGATGCTCTTATAGAGCTTTGCGTCCTTTGTATCAAATTTTCTCCTTTGATTAATAAACTCGATCCAAGCCTTCTGTAAGGAAGTAAAACTCTTTCCTTCTGCTGGCATTTTGCCGGGAAGCCGATGGGTGAAATACCCGTCATACGCCGTGTAGCTGCATGCACCTCCAGCAACGCATCGCCGACCACCAGTTTTCCTTATTTTCGCTGGCTTTGCCTTTGGCAAGGAGTTCGAACCCGATGTCGATGATGGCTGGTCATCCATCTTCTCCGCAAACAAACTGGAGTTGGCAAATTACGAGTTAAATAATATAACTAGTATAAATAAAGGACAAAGCTTTTTCAACTCACAAGACACAAGGATGAGAACGAGTAAAAATGACGCAATGTAATTTCCATGCACTCGCCATACGTACCCAACCAAGCTAATTATTATTTTTCTTTTCTTTTTAGTATAGTATTCCAATATTTGTAAATATAACAAATTCTTCATAAAAATTTTAAATGTTATTATTTTGTCCATCACAGGGTATCATTGCCAAAACACAATTTATCAACATAAAAATCGTAATATACCGATTAGATCCAGGTGATCATTAGCGTCTGCTAGCGTTTTGCGGCACAGTTTTTAGTGTGCACACCATCGGGGGAAAATTTACAGAAGTATAGCTTTAGATTTTTGATTGTAGATTCATGATTTTCGAGACATATTTGCTTTTTAGAAATATATTAAATCATACATGGATTGCTGGGGTTTATTATTCTATGTAAACATGAAGATAGGATCACATACAACTGCAAAATAGTTTGAGCTTGGACTTGGTTCTATTCAGCTCAGAATAATTGAGCGTCATTTTGTTGAGAGAAAAAGAAATATGATCGAGAGAGGTACCAGATAGTAGTAGGTACACTGTAAAAAAAAAAGGTAACTCGCAAGAAAATGAGTAAACTAATGCTTTACTCCCAACGGAGTAAACTAATGCTTTACTCCCAACGGAGTAAATTTTGTTTACTCTTAACACAGTCAAAAGGTAACTCGCAAGAAAATGAGTAAACTAATGGTTAATGGTTTACTCCTTTCGAAGCTAGGATTAGGAATGATACATAGATGACTAAAAGTTACTCTTTTCTGAGTAACATTTAGCTCAACGCATGAGTAATATTTTTTACTCAATTTCACGCGAGTTACCTTTTTGCTCAATTTTGGGTAAGATTTTACTCATTTTGTAGAAATTTGCAAATATGAATACAAAACAAAGCTAATACAATTGGATTTGATATATATCACTGCTCAGATCGTGTACACTGCACTCGTACACGCAAACACGGCACGGTCGGGTGGCCCTAGCTAGCTAGCTGGCTGCACTGCACTGAGAGCCGAACTCCATATCCTGACGTCATCAGGAAATCGCTCCATTCCCTACCGAAAGTGGGCGTGGCCAGATTGATTGACCGGTGTTTTTAAAATGGCGTTTTAATCAATTTCCAATAATCGATATGAGTTCTAGTTAGTACCATTGTCTTCTACATGCTTTCTAGATTACTCTGATACATAAACCACTGATTTTAGTGATCTCCAATAAAGGTCAACTTTAAGGTCACCCGAACTGTATATAGTGAACTCTACACATGATATGGTTATTCGGCTCCTATCTACACTTTGAGGTGACCATATCGAATCTTATGCTGGAATCTTTCTCTGGAATGTCTTACCATTTCTTTTTCGCCTCCTCTTCGAGTTCGTTGAAACATTAACATTCAAATTTTAATTCGGTTATTTTCCTCCAAATTATTCATTTACAATTTTAACTGTAGAGTCATGTTCAAAGCCTTCGCACAGCCTCTTCATGCCAATTCATTTGGTGTTATCGGGTAAATTAGTGAAATCAGAATCCTCAGCAAGGAATAAACTAATTGTACGTCATATGAATGGATTCCAGTAAATGCAGGCTGCCAGGAAATGACCATACTTTGGGTTAGGCCAAAATATATACAAAATATAATAAAATGTACGGTGAAAATTAAAAAAGAACTTTACCTTTTTATTCCTATGTAGTTTTTGCTAAATTTTGTATTTAGTTCTTAAGCTTTCTTATGTTGAAATTTTTATTACATTGAATTTACAATTGCATTGTGAATATTTGATGAGCGTATTCGGGGGGGGGTAGGGTACGGGGACCGCCCCCCCCCCCCCCCCCCCCCCCCCCCCCCCCCCCCGTAGACGCTGAAGGGGGCGCCAAACCGACTTTAAAGTAAGGGGCGCCAAATTGACGCTCAACTTAGGGGCGCCAAATAGATTTAAAAAAACAAAACAAACAAACAATGGAGAAAATA
>CALNVZ010002835.1:128940-141855 GCA_940671915.1 Paracentrotus lividus
GTATTTTTTATTTAGTAATTATTATTATTATTGTTTCTCTCTCTTTTTTTGCACATGTGAAAGACTTCAGAAAATCGAAAATGTCCCCCCCCCCCGCCCAAAAAAAAAAATAAAATAAAAAATAAATATAGACATTTGTTATTACATTGCCGATTTCCTAGACTTTGCTTGATTTCTGTGCTCGGGCGATTTGTTTTCTCATTTTGATATGATGAATCACAATTCTTTTACTGCCATGGATGACTGAACACTTGGGCATTAAAGATATCTGTGCAAAATCGCTCCTAGTACTAGTTTGAGAAAAATGAACCTGTGACTTCCTAAACATTCATTTCACTGTTTGGGTACACTGTTAGAAATTTCTCCTTAATAAACAGGAAAGTTCCTGCAGCAGAGTCTCGAGAACACCAGCAATCTTACTGCAACAAATTTGCAGTGAAATTAACAGAAAATTGGTATATGAGGAATGAAAATTTACAAATTTTCTTTTTTCAAAAAGACCTGTTCTGTTAATTTGCAGAAAATTTCCGCGTTATAGAAATATACAGAAGTGTTTCTGTCATTATACAAGAATGATTCTGTAATTTTTTTTCTCCTAAAAACGAAAAAGTTCCTGCAGCAGAGTCTCGAGAACACCAGTAATCTTACTGCACAATTGGTAACACAATTTACAGTAAATAACAGTACATTACAGAAAGATGGTAAATGGGGTATGTAGATTTACAAATGTCCTGTAATAAAAAGCTTTTTCCTTTTTAAGAACAGACCTGTTCTGTTAAATTTCAGAAAATTTCCCGTAATAAAAGGTCAACAGAATTATATTATCATACATAATACAGAACGGTTTTGTATTTTTCTCTCTGTAAAATCTTCTGTTTTTTTTTAACAGTGTACATGTATATATAAAAGCTTTCCCGAGTCACATACATTCAAGACATTAGGCAGAAATATAACATATGTTTGTTTTTTTTTTAAGCCAGTCATTCTGTGGTACATATTAACTGAATTTGTTATTACTGGATGTGAGTGACTCTTGACATGATTAAAAAAATTAGTGTTTACTACTTTAAATTTTTTTTTTTAATGTAGGGCTCTCAAAGTTCAGTTTTCTTTTTAATGGGATGCACTGTATTATATGACTATATTGCTCAGAAAGTGGCATCCTAGGTAAAGAAACAGCATAGGTGAGTATTTGACGAGGATTTAAAAGGTACTACTCTTTAACTGGCTACTGCTTTCTGTTGGAAAATGTAGTGAAATCTCTCTTGTTTTTTATTTCGACTATATATTATTATATATATATATATATATATATTATTATATATATATATATATATATATATATATATATAATTATCTGTATATTCCAATGAGTGTGTGTATAATATATATATATATATATTATAACATATATATTACATTTCACTATTATATTTATCACAACACATTGATATACAGGATTACAAGGAATTAAACTTTCTCGGTGGATTATGGAACCATTGATTAATACACATGATGTACTTGTAATTGGTCTGTCATTGCTCTGGGTTTCAATCGATTCCTCATGAGTACTCTTGGGATTTGCTGTTGCCATAGTCATGGTATATCAGATGATATACTATCCTAATGTGTAAAAAAAATATGAATAGTCACATGCGGTTTTAGTAGGTGAGGAAATGATGTTTGTCATTACAGGATGTGTGTTCTGTTCGCCATGTATATTCATTAAAAAAAAAATGATTAAAACCACAAAGTCACCGTACTAGGTTCACCATAATATCATTAAATGTAAATATATTTGCTCAAGGGAACACCTATTATGGTTTTTATTATTCACATAGAGGACCAATTCAAGGAGTTCTGGCACGATTGGATGCTTTTGTGAAAATCTTCTGATTGAAAAATCAACAAAGTGTATGGTACTTTTGAATTCATAATCAGAATAACCGAATAGTGTTGTATGTGTGTTTGGTATGGTATGACATTGTGTGTGTGTTTGTGTGTATGTCTGTGTGTGCGCGTGTGAGGGCGTGTGGCATGTGTGGTTTTTATTTTGTCTATCACATCATTACTTTCTTGATGCGTAGAAGCAAAATGTAAAGAAATCCTTTTGCAATAAGTGACAATAATGTGTTTTTACCCGCTGAAATGAGCAATACCATGTCATGCGCTTCCGGAGATATATTTGCTCAGCTGCAAATTTCATATACAAACTTAAAACTAACTTACCCCAGCCGTGATCTGTTTTTCTTCAATAAACGTAAACAAAAACGTATTTAGACAATTACCGCTACATCTTAGATGAGATAAAACCCGGAAGCAGATTGTCACAAGAGAGCAAATGTTGTATCACCTAGGCGATTCCGCTGCGAACCTAAATTCTTTGTATCGATTGATTTAAAGGAGAATTGGTCCTTTTGAAGATAGTGTGGCTTACTGTTGGATGCAGAACATCCAATGAAGCACATCAGTGAAGATTGTGGTGAAAATCGGAGTAATGTACCAGAAAGTTGATGAGTAGCTGTGAAGTTATTGAGATCTCTAATGCAGAGGGAAATCTCTTCCATTGGCAACGCAGTCACCATTTGTGATGTCACAAAGGGAGAACTCCCATATGGGTGTGAACAACAAAACTATTCACAATATGTCTTTTTATTTTGCATTTCTAATGAATAGACACGCTTTCTTTTTTATGAAATATTATGACTTTATTATCATCTTACAATAGTGCATCCCATATAAAAGATTCTTTATTCTCTCTTTTTAGAATCAAGAAAAAAGAGGATTTTAGTACAATGTGAGCAATAGATATGGGAAAGATCTCCCTGCAGTACATCACACCATCATGGTTGCGTTGCCAATTGGAGGATCTCCATATCATAAGTGATCTCAAATCTAAAACTTCATATCTTTCTTATTCATGTGGCTGATTTTTCTGAAACTTTCCCATATGTTTTGGGGGTTTGTCTCCATTCACTGAAGCTAAATTTCTCTGAGGGGATAATTTCCCCCTATGGGGCCGTCACAGGGCTTGAGTGTCGTTCTATGAATTCTTTGCCCGTTCTGCCCGTTCTCTTTAAAAAATTGCTGCACGGGCTTTGGTGCCGGGATTCGGAACTTTATAACTTTGAAAATAATTTTCTTGAATACGGATACTAGGCAGTTGCAATAAATAGTTCTCGTTAACGTGCTCAATTCCGTCTTTATCGCGTCAGCAAAGTAGTTGTCTATCAGTACCGTTCAGACCGAGTAAAGGCTGTTCAACTCTATAACCGTTGTAGCACAGTCCAAACCGACTAAAGTTCTATGAACGCAGCATGATAAAAGGGTTAGATAGCCATGTTCGTTAGTACGTCCTTACGTCGTTCAGAGTAAGATCCTACCGTTTAAGGAACGTTTTCATAAGTTTTAATTTAGACACTTGAAGCCAAGTACGATTTTTTTTAACATGTTGCAAAAAAATCGGAATGCCTTTCCGTTCTCCTCCGTTCGGGCCGTCTCGCCAGTTCGTAAACAGATTGTAAACGGTCTGTACTAGATTCTAAAAGGTCTGGCTACGTTCAGTCCGTGTGTTAAACAGATTTGAGCGCCGTTCACCAGAACTACCTAGACGCAGTGAGAACTAGCTCAGTTGACGGGAATTATGACTGCCGTTCTTGTTTAAAAATTGAAACGTATGTTCGTAGTACGTCTTCTCGTTCAGAGTGAAGTCCTACACTGTAAGTTCCGTTTAAGGAACGTGTCACTAACGTTTTAATTTTTAGAACTTGAATAATTAATTTAGCAATGCCGTTTTTGTATGACGTCGCTAGCAAAATCTTTAGAACTGATTTAAAGTACGGCACAATTTGAATTTGTAGTACGTCCATCTCGTTGTCAGGTACGTTGCCTACCGATCGATCGTCCCTAGTTACAATTTTAGGCGAGGATGGGGCCGATTTTTGTTTGAACACTTTTTGTGGAATCCGATCCGAGCTAGTCCATGAAGTTCGTTAAACAGATCGTAGAAGTATTTACTTAGTGACGCACTCAGTTTCACACAGACTATCCGTTCGGGCAAAATTTGCAAGGACGTGTAGGAAGAGCTCAGTGTGACGGGGGTATTAAGGAAATAACAAATTCTGATAACAGTTTGGAGAATGTTACATATAATAAAGGAAATATCCGAATAATAATCGATGTGAAAGGACGCACATCTACAGAGAGCTGACAAAGGTAGAGTTTCGCAAAGAAGTGCTAAAAAAGTAAAATAATGAAATATAATGAAACAAAAATCCCCCCCATCCGCGTCATATACAAAACAACAAAAAAAAAAAAAAGAAAAAAAAAAAGAAAAATGATAATAAAAGCCGACCTCATACTCTGAATAACATCGAATTTACCGTGTTTTTTATATGCAATAGGGTAAATTGGGGTTAGTGGAACACTTAAGAATTTACCTAAGCATAACATCAAAAATAAGATACTCAATAAAGCATACACATTCACATCACGATTTTATTAAATTCCGCCCAAACTTTAAGGTTGAAGGTGCAGTTATCATGTACCACCCATTGTCCCCTTACCTCGTCAAGTTGGGGGATAAGTGGAACCAGCATATACATGGAATAAAAATGTGGTTTAAAAAGTGATTAAACAAGAGATCTCTGTCTTCATAAACATGGCTGTTATAATCTGGAATAATAATTTAATATAAGAATCTTAGAACTGATTGCCAAACTATTTTCTCAAACATTGTCAGACTGTTTTTTGTTCTTTTTTTTCCTATAAACATTTATAGTGATGAAAGGTATTTTTTCCCCCATAGGACAGATGTTCATTTCACAGCTCAAGAGCACTTTTTAAATCTGTGGATTCTGTAAACAAAGCAATACATTTTCACTTCGTCGCTTTACCCCATTTTACTTTGAAAGTAAACAAAAGATATAGTATTTAAAAGAATAGAACTTATTTCTTTCCGTATTAAACTTCAAAAAAAACTAAAGTTTCAAATGTCTGCAATAATTCAACAATATCAGTGCCACCGTTTAATAAACCCCGTGGACACTTAACCTAAATTACCTAAACGCGTTATTTATAAAACAAGTACTTTTTAAAAGCAATCATATATATCACTCTTTTGGTAGTTTAAATTTTAGATATAAAGCGTTTTAGAAATGTTTTTAGTATAAAAGATCCTGTTCAAGACTTACCCCCGGCCGTCAAATCGGTGTAACACATGCAGATGATATGTATATATAAAGTGGCGGAGTTGAGATCTCATCTTCGTAAACTTTATTTATACATTTAAAATACTATGAAATGGGCGCGTCCCCAATTACCACCCAGAGCATGTGGGTGGTAAAGTAGGACAGTTGGTTAAAACAATTGCTTTAGTTCTTTTGTTTTAAATCCTATTTCATTTTATTTTTTATCTAGTTTAAATTTTATTTTGTGAATAATTTTCAATGCCACGGTTACCTGCCACACTAACAAAAGGGTCTGGGGAACACAGCAAAGACAAGTTTCCATACGTGTGTATTTTCAAAATTAAACCTATTTTGGCAATTCTGTTTTATATCAAAACGTGAGATGTTACAAGATTTTTAATAATTATTTTCCGATAACATGTTCAATTTTGTCCCAAAGCAGGCACGCAAGTTGTTGCTAGATGTATGTTATTCAAACGCTAAATAGGTTCCTCGCCACTAAGGGCAGGGTCTTAATCACTATGCATATAAGCATTCCCAAAGTGGTCTCACTTACGCTCCACTTACCCCCAATTTTACCCGCTAATTATGTAACGATGACTTACCGACCATCAAGTCTTTCTTGAATGAGTCATATCTGCTGAGCAAGTTTTTTTTTTTTTAATTCATTCCATCCTGCATAACTTGCAACATATTTGCACTGCCAAACTTTGCAAGGTCACTTCGAAATGTTGAAAAAAAAAATAATTAGAAAAATAATATAATATTCTTCATGGTTATTTGGGCTTCTTAACTTATGATTTATTTACAGAGAAATTGGGACGATTGAAATTAAAATAAAATGTCTGAAAATTTAATTTACAACTATTAGGGGGGACCATATGCGAAATTAATGTCTGACACTTCTTTCTCTCGGAAATGTCCCTACTCTCTTCGCATTCCTATAAACGAGAGATTTGCTCAAACATTCACATTATACATTCATACAAGGGCATTGGTTCCACCTTTTTTTATAATTATTGTTTTGTTACTGTTATAGTCGCGAGGGTTGCATAAATTGCCTATAAAACTTTTTCAGAAGTCTGAAAGGAATCTTTTTAGTGTAAAAGGTGAATTTTTAAGTAGATTTTTTTTTTTCTCAAATAACTACCTGAACTGAGGTTTTTTTGCAAAGTGTTCGCAGAACCTTTCTTCAAGCCTTCTGTGCAGTTTGTCCCTGAGAATCTTCTGGCTGGACTCAGGTTGGCATGGTCTTTGAGCGAGCATGGTGAGTCTTTACCTTCCCAGCACAGGCATTTACACCGCGGGATTCTTGTCAGGCTTTTCAAATTCACCGCATTCCAGATAGTTCATTACGATTTGTCCGTCATCCACATTCTTAAACGGAATTGGCCATATTTGTTGAAAACATTGGCCGTTTTTGGTATGTCAATGCTGGTCCAAATTAATGCTATTAAGAATAACTTCTGCATTTTTTTCATAGTATCTAATGAAATCGTCCCTATTATCTGGATGCTTCTTATTCTTAAGATATTCCAGTGCTACCAGCAAGAATAAAGAGACATAATGGTTGGCACTATTGGGAATGTCCATGGTGCGATAATGAGGGACAAATGTTCTTATAAGGTATGCAGTATAACATTTTAATGAATATTCAAAGATCACATTTAAATTTTTGATTCTCTTCCAAAATAATTATACTAACACTAGGTAGTCTGGTATCTCTTCAAGAATTGCAAGCTAATTGCTTGCTTTCCCTTCGAGATATCAATGATTTATATACTTTTGCACATTTTAAGTAAACCGACCTGATGGTTTATAAAAACCATGTGCTTTTCCACGATATGCACCAACATACAACATAACCAATTAGTCCTGTTGATAGAGGAGTACTGTGTTCGGTTCTGTATGCTTGCAATGGTTTGTTACATCACGTTTTAAAGGTAGTAAATTACTTTCCAATATGATTCCGAACTTCATAGTTAGGATTTGTTTTAAATAAACTCAGTTGAATCAATATAATAGGTGTTATATGATCACTACCTTGATCTTATTATTCTTGTTTTTTGTTGAATAGTTTACTCCCTCGAATACGGTGATTGGGTGTTGTGGTGTGGGGGCGTGGATTTGTGCTTTGTTAACGTGGGGTATAAATCCTGGATCTTTGTCTTTATTTCGCAAGTAATTGCAAAAAGGTTCCATTGTACATCCTTTCCCTTTAGTCTAATTTACCTCTATATATCAATTTTATAAAAGTTTGCATGATAAGTTTAATTCAAACGCCTGGTTATCAACGGTATTACTGACATCCGGATTCGTGTTGCAAGCAGACCTGATCTCTCTACGCTGTCCGTATTCAGGTCCACCGATACTGCTTATTAAGCTAAATAGGTCCCAGTGAATGATAGATATATTTCCAGCACTATTTAGTTGCGGGCCTGCATGTTCCGAACATTCCTGTGGATATCGTTAACTTAGTTGGTGCGGATGGTTTCTTTCACGCTGTCGTGAACGTGGAGCGCAGGGGCTATATTGACGGAGATAAACGTGTGTGGATGTTCGTGCGTGGTAGGTTGAGCTCTGCGTATGGGTAGGCTCAAAAGTGATGTGTGATGTTGGGGTAGAGGTTCAATGTTTACAACTCCACAGGGATCCAGTTAATTAGAGATAATATGGTAATTTCAATCAAAAAGAAAAATCGACCTCTGGGAATAGGTACGATATGCTCTTAAGAGGCCCCCCATTCAAGTTAAACAATATAAATGATTGTATGGGATACATTTGCAATCTATGACGAGCCATTAACATATAATTGCTTTAAACAATGTTGCCTGAAAATAAGCTCTTTGTGTTTCATCCTTGGTACGGAATTCACTCGAAAAAGTACGTACAGGTCATACTAATGAAGAACGATAGCAACGTACGTTAAAGTAACAATGTGTCCAGCGTAAGGGTTTAAATTGTTGGCAAATCAGGAATTTTTTTTTTTTTAGATATTCAGACATCAGGATTTTTGAAGGAGGTGTTTCAGTCATCTAGCGACGTCACGTCAGTCGCGTCAGCAAATTTACTTAATTGGAAAGAGAACTAATAGAGTTTGCAAGAGAGGGTATATGTCCCACCAACGTGACTGCGTTCGGTTCGAAATGAAAAATCTTGGTTTACAGCGTTATTACGCTGCAGTCAGGAACTGCCCAAAAGCCCTAAAATTAGGTCTTTTATGAGGGCAGTTTCTATACAGGTCCTCTATGCATTGTTTTGCTGTGAGATACCTTCATCTTTTGCTGGTCATGGGTTTTCCCATTTGAACCATGATTTTATGGCATTGTGGGGTAGTTTTGGGGCCTCAAGGGAGTCTTATCTTAGCAATTCCAGAAGACGATCTTAACTTCTTGGTCATAGCACCATGAAGGTTTTCCAAAGAGTTTCACAATCGAATGTGTTATTCAAGGAAGCCTTGAAGTGCTGCATAGGTTGACGCAAAACGTGTGGATAGTGGGCATATTGAAGATCCAGAGCAGAAGATGCTCTAGCAGAACTGTGCTCCTCGTGGGACTGCAGACTCATATGACGGATTCGAATGACAATACAACCCTGGGAACAGTGCCCTGGAAGTTTCAGTTACGAACTGCTGGGACAAACCCCACATGAATGGCTGATAGAAAGGCTCTGGACACTTGCAAGAACTATTTTCAGGTTGTTATTTGAAGAAAAAAGAAAAACTTTACGAATCGTGAAGATGAAATTGGACTTAGTACGTTTAGGGTAATGGATACTTATGACATGGGGCGTTTTCCCTCCCAAATTCTGTCGAATAAAATAAACCCTGGAAACGAAATTTTGTCAAAATTCAGATTACCTAATTGTTCGCGATCATGTTGTCAGTTTGTTGGTAATGCCATCTGAAGAGCAGTGTGCAGTAAGAATATCGTATTTGTAGAAATAGCTCATTTGTTTTTTATAGAATTATACATGTTTGTAGTCAATTAGAGCGGTATTATTTGCTCATTTTAAATTGCCACTAATCCCTTTTCACATAAAATCCCATAGAAGACACTCTTGTTGTTAAGGTACATAAGAAAGAGCTTAAATCTGTATTTCTTAGAAAGTTTAAACGCTTTATTATTATAAATTGAATGAGTTGGTCAAGTTATTCGTGCACTTAATGTAAAAGACCGCATGTACCTCAGCACACCCGTGGGGGGGGGGGGGGGGTCACTCACCATATTGATGTGCTACGCATGCGTGGTCCCCAAAAAGCGTCGAAAGGGTCTGTTTTCGAAGCCTTTCGACGGGCGTCGGACGCATTTCCTTTAAAATAGGGGTGTTTTTTTTCTTTTAGTCGCATTTTCATAAGAATAAGGGGGTGTTTTCAGCGGGACAAATTGGCTGTTTTAGGGTGGAAATTTTGTCGGTTGTTTACGGCCATTTAGGGGAGATGTTTTCAGCGAAGAATTTGCTGTTTTGGGGGTAAAATTTTAACGTGTTTACGACCATTTTAGGGGTGTTTTTTCCAATCTGAGCGTCGAACAAGGGGTGCAAATTGACTTCATGCAATGAGACGTTTAAGGGTCCTTTCAGGGTGCGGGACCAGTGAACGCATGGGTAGCACTTTTTTCTTTGAGGTGACCCCCCGGGACCGAGCACGTTTTAGTGGAAGACAATTATGTTTAATTAGCTTGTCAGCCGTGATTCCCTAATTCTGTGAGCTGATTAGAGAGGAAAAGCTAGAGAGTTGTTAGTTCTTTGTTTTACACAGAGAAAGAGAGAGACGTAGAGAACTAGAGTCAGAAGATAGAACTCCTAAAGTGTGGAAATCAAGTTTTTCCTTACAAGTTGTCATAAAAGGTGTAGACTGTTAAAGCCTCCAATTGGTAAGTTCTATGTTAATATACCGTGGTGTCTAAAAAAAAACGTAACACTTTTGAAATGGTTGCCAAATTTGACATATATAATTGTTATGAAAATGTCGATTATGTATGGGAACAGCTAGGAACCAACCTTTCATATGATAATGAAAAAATTGAAAAAAAAATCATGCCAAGGATAATATTCTAAAGAAGCTGGCTAACACCAATGGGGATAAGCCATCCATATCCTCTCTACTAATTATAATCATTTCCATTAGAGACTGAAATCAAGACATAGTTTACAACCACTCCATGGGAAACGCTTGTTAGGTCCTGCACAATCGAAGACGCATCTCTGTGGACCAGCCACTCAAATAAATGCCTTATCAAATGTTCAAAAGAATCTCTCCTCTCATCAAGGTTTCTGATGAGCCATAAGCACACTTGTCATCGCCCGGAACCACCTTAGGACATACACAGGCACCCTCTGGCACAGGACGGTGTAAGGTCCTAACGGAAACATCGGGAAACGCGACAGTATGGACAAAATTGGATGTGAGTGGGGAAAGAGCAAAACCGAAGAGAACACCCTTCTGGTATGCGCCCACCTGATGGAACATGTACCCTAAGAGAGAACTTAAAGAGTTTAACCCAAGAGCCTGTAATAAAAATGCACTGTCAATTATATTCAAATGTGAAGCGAAATTTTTGTTATAGACTTAAAGAATTGAATCTGTGGAATGACTGTCTGCTTACGATAGGGTAAAGGTTTTGATATTCAACCATTTGAAGAGCAATCCTTTTTGTACTGGAATTTTACTACAAATTTTTTATCCTAAATTCCAGAAAAATAAGTTGAAAGCTATGATAATGTGTTTCATAACTTTCGCAGCTACACTAGCATTACTTTAAGGTAAGTGACACGAATGGTCAGAAGAAGTAGGCTCAATGGTTCAGATGGTAAACACTTTGTATGAAAGTGTCTATTGTAACATGCCTACCCTGGCCTCTGTGTGTGTGTGGTGTGGGTGTGTGTGTGTGTGTGATTGTGTGTGTGAGGGCGTGAATGTGTTGTTTGTGGGTGGGTGGGTGGTGGTGTGAGTGTGTGTGCATGTGTTCGTTGGTGCACAATGCTGTTTTTTTGTGTCTTGTGTTTGTGCTTACATACCCGTTCAAAATATGTGGTAAGACCACAATTATCCTTAAAGTTTTATTATTTTTTCATGTGACAGACCCTCGCGTTCAAAGTCACGTGGAAAAACAAAGAAAAAATTTGCCCAAGAAGAATTAATGGGCATCGCGCATCATAAAACAATATTTTGGGGGCTTTAAATTAATTTTAAAATGCATGAAGGATATCTGACAACATGACAGTTTACAAATGTTTGATTTAAGTTTGAATGAATAATAGCATATAAGGTTGCAAACTTAAATAAATTTTCATAATTAATTAGTTTCAAAGCATTAAATTGATGATTTCTTAAGAATTTTGAATGCTTATTCTTGGCAATTTTAACATGATATTTGTCGTGAGTGCGAAAATAGGAGATCATTATGAGGGTAAAAATGGATATAAACAGCGGAAGAGTGGAGACAGAAGCTCAAAATGGTAGTTTGGGCGGCATTTTGTTTATCAAATTAAGGTGGTGAATAACGTGAGAATTCGGCTTGGGAACCGGTCATTATCGATTAGCAATTGAATTAATGTGAAATAGACTGGTTTCCAACTTTTAGCGCTAAAAATGCTCTAAAAGTTTTTCTAGAGGCTCTTTTTTAAAATGGCTCTAACTAGTGTGCCGTCTTTCTCTGCCATTGTATTGGTACTTATGGTCATGATTCTTTTGAGAAAAGAAAAAAGTACACTGTTGGAGAAATGATTTAAATCTTTCCCTTACTAAGGTAATAAATGAATGTTTGAATATATCCGTATCAGGACAATTACCCCCGGAGACAATTACCCCCGGACAATTTACCCCCGGACAATTCCCCCGAGGACATTACCCGGACAACTACCCCCGAGGACAATTACCCCCGAGGACAATTACGCCCCGACAATTACCCCCCGGACAATTACCACCGAGGACAATTACCCCCGGACATAATACCTCCCAGGGAAATTACTCCCCGACAACTACCTCAAGACATTATCCCCTGGATAATTACTCCGGGGACAATTACCCCTGGACAAGTTACCCCCCGCACAATTACCCGCCAGGAAATTACCCGAGGACAATTACTCCTCAGACAATTACCTGCCCGGACAATTACCGCCCTGGACAATTACCCCCGGACAATTACCCCTCCCCTAGGACAAATTACCCCAGGACAATTACCCCTGGACAATTACCCCCCGGACATTACCCCTGGACAATTACCCCACGGACAATTACCTCCGAGGACAATTACTCCCGGACATTAGGGGGAGACCGGGTAATGGAAGTTACACGGGTCCAGGTTGTTACAGTTCTCAGTGTGCTAAGATGGAACAAGAGAGGATGTGCAACTGGGCATCTTAATACAGCTACACATAGCTGTGATAACTTGCCGGTCCGTGAGGTTTCTCCGTCGTTTATTAAAAAGTAAATCAACAAAATACCATTTTTTTAACAGTTTCAAAGTAAATTTTTGACAAAATTGAAATTTGTAATAGCTCTTACAACTGAAGGCAGCTGATGATAGTCTGGTATGTAAATACAGGTACATTGTATGTCACTAATATACCCCTAGCCATGGCCCTGTAATTCTGCCTAATGACTGTGCTAACATGTTGATTTTCTGTGTGTAACATACCCATGGGGTAGGTTGTTACAAACAACCTACGCCAAATGGTTGATGTAACAACTTACCACCAATTACATTACATATGTAAAATAAAC
>CALNVZ010002835.1:141955-162393 GCA_940671915.1 Paracentrotus lividus
CGGCATTTTATATAAATTAAAGCATGATTTTCCAACTCGAATCCTTATTTTCATTATACACGACTTTAATTTTGCCATATCTCAATTACGGCATTCTGCCTGGGGTAATGGGACTAAAACTCAACAGGAGAAAATTCTTATGATTCAAAACGAGCACTTAGAAACATTAACCATGCTGGATTCCTTTCTCATACAAGACCATGTTTCTTAAAAATAAATGCTTCGTATCGACGATATTATATTACAACTTAGGAAATTCATGCACCAACTGTCTGTTAATGAAATACCTGCGGAAATAGCCAAACTTTTTGAAAAGACAGCTCAGTTCACTCATACCCCACACGTCAACGTAATTATATACTCTACACGTACACGAACTCTTTTGCCAAAAACTGTTATATATACTGGTCTAATTATGGTCTTGACCTCCCCAAAACAATAATTGAATCAACCTCTTTGCATACTTTTAAATGTAAGCTAAAATGTCATTTATTAAAGGGTTACAAAACACAGGCGGAAACACATGAGCAATTGTTTTTATAGTTCCATAAACATGTATGGTTATCTCAATATTGATGTATGTTATAATTCAGTGCCGAGATGCTGTCGTCATTGTACAACAATTACGACATCATCTCGGTACCGCTCACTTTTTCCATTTGCGTATATCAATTGTTAATGTATGATTATAATGTAGTGCGAGATGATGTCGTCATTACACATCAAAATAATGATACGTCATCCCGGTACGCTCACTACCATTGCGTACAGATAGGTAGTTCAATATATATATTAAAAAAAAATGATATGTAATGCACATTTTCAGTTACTCCTATTTATATATCTTTGTATTTATTTATTTCTTTATGTATTCTTACATCATCTTCACAAAGGAGCCTATAATGTAACAAGCTAGCTTTTAACTTAGGCTCCTTCATATTTCTTTCTTTTTATGCTACTGATGTCATTCGTTTTTGATATTATCAAATAATGTATAGTTTGAAGTGACAAATAATTGTTGTTCTTATTTGTTTTGATTGAATAGTAAATAACTGAACTGAACTGAACTGAACTGAAAGCCTGGTCAGAACATATTCCTGTACAATATGGGCCAATTTTGAGCCCAGAACAGCTCATGCACTTCAAAGTCTTGCTCCTCAATGACGCATAATTATATTACACTTTAATGATCACACGGTTCTTAAAAGGTTGGATTCTCAGCTTTCCATTAATGGTATATTTATTTCAATTGGTTAAAAAAATTCCTGTCACTTTGAACTATTATAAGAGATTTTTTTCTCGATTGGTCAATGTTTACGCAAATCACATGCATATCGCATAGAAAATAATGCGAACGGCGTCTTGTCGAGATCTCTTGGTTTGGAGCATCAATCTATGTAAAATACAGGTTCTGATTACAACTTCAGCACAATCATGTTATAGGCTTTCCAAAATGTCTTTTTCCTCCATCATGTCTGAAGCATCTACTAATTAAAACCTTGAGAAAAGTTCATAAATTTCTTTCACCTCCTCGCAGTATTTGCTCCATCACCGGACGGGCGATACCATTCGAATGCAGGGAAGTCTTCTTACGCGAGTTTTTGTTATTGCAGCCAGCTGTATAGATTCTGCGCTTCTCAGCCGTATTTCCAACGTCTCTTTGTTGTGTCTGGCCTCTTAGATAATGGACCCGCCTTGTTTAATTACGATTTAATGCCACACATTGGTATACGTTAACTTTACATTTTACATAGAGTAGAATTGATATGACTATAGTACACCATGTAAATTTCTTTCTCCCCAAGAATGTATTGTAGAATCTCAGTCAGCCATGAATAAAAAAAACAAAACAAAACAAACAAACAAAAATCATGCTGTTCAACTCTAGGTTTATAGTATGGTTACAGACTTGGATCTTCTTCTTCTTCTTTTTCCTCTCGATTTCATTCAATTGTACACCATGGAAACGTCTAGTTCCCCCAAAATGTATTGTAGAATCTCAGTCAAACATGTATTTAAAAAAAAATACTTAAAAAAAATTGTAATTACCATATACTACCTTTTCATATTTGAGAGAAAATTGAAATAATTAAGGGTTATTTTCATTTAATTTCATTTTAAATATTCAAGCTTTCTCCAATCACACTTTTTACTTGAAAGTTCAAACCCTCCCCTAGAGAAGTGACCTAAACCTGTAACCATGAGCTTAGTTTTAATTGAAATAACAATACCAACCCTACATATTAAATGCGTCCGAGGGGCCTTTGTCAGCAGGGTCACAGTAAACGAAAAGGGGCCCAAAATGAGAAGACAAAAAATATGGCAAAATGCATGGGCATTGTGGGCATTATGTGCTAAATATATATGCACCAAATATTATTGTTATTAGTATAAAAAAGTGAATGCGAAATCATTAGTGATTGTTAAAATTATAGGCAGCTAGCCCAAGTAATGTTGAACTACAAAAACAATATACATGTAGGTTTTCTAGACAGGACACTTAATATTATTAAACATAAAACATTTTAGCCATTCAAGTGTCAATTATGTAGACGTCACGCAGATAATGAAATTGTAACTGATAGACGTTAGTAAATGGCCAGATAACTTCAGGCCTTCACATATGTAGTCAATTAATTACATTTAACCAATGAGCTCTAAAACTGTTTAAAATGACAGCCCTGTGGGGCTTCGTACATTAGGCATTTTGATGTATTTCACAGGAACTGTATTGTTTCATGTTTCAAATTAAATGACACCAACAGAAGTCGGCTTTCCTTTTAGCCATCACAATTTTCGTTTGAACTGACAAAGTTTTTGATAAACAAAAAAAATAGAGAAAAAAAAATCAATTTCGACTAAAGAATATTAGTGCAAACGATTTCCAAAGACATTTCTTATTTGATGATTTTTTTTCCTTCTTCTTTATGGGTGTTCATTTCAAACATAATTAGGCCTACTTACTCGTTTGACCCGGGACATTTTAATAGTGCCCGAGCCATCAGTGCGACACAGTTACGCCCTCTTTTGTTTATATCTTCATGATTATAATAATATCACGTTGAATCGTAATGTTGAAGTGATAAATAAAGTATTTGTGGTGTTCAGATATTTATACATCACTTTGTTCTTCATGAAAATGATAGTGAAAAAAATTAAATTTACTGAACACGTTCATAACGAATTTCTATTTTTTAAAATGTTCTTATTTTCTATCTTTGCAATATCTGTGCAACATTTCTACATGTATGTTAAAAAGAAAATGTTACGTAATATTAAACGACAATAAGATGTTGTGAGAACGTTATAAAACAATATAATTTTAGAAATGTTTATTAAGTACATTATTCCAAAACGTTTTGAAACGTCTGTAGGAAAACATTTTCTGAAAAGTTCTAAAACTGACATCATAAGATAAACGTTTCTTTAACATTATAACACGCCATGATGAGATTATCAAACAACATTTACACAAACATTTTTATTCCTAAAAATTGATTTACGTTTTAACGTAAAGATAATGTTGTAAGCCTAACTTTTTTGTGTTCTCTTTTTTCAACATTTATACGACATTTGCTTGTATTAGGAAAATGTTAATAAAATATCAATATGACGTTATGCATGGGGTACTGAGGAATTATATTTTAAAAACGTTTGTTTGTTACATTATCTACCAACGTTTTTATTGGTACATATGGAAACATTGTCTGCAACATCTTCAAAATAACATCATAATAGAAACGTTTTTAGACCGTTATGAGACTCTATCATGGGATTCTCAAAAATCTTTTTTTTTTCAAAACATTCTAATTCCTAACAGATAATTTGATTTCAAATGTAAAGATGATGTTGTAGCAGAATGTTTTTATTTAATATCTTTGCAATATCTATGCAACATTCCTATGTTAAAAAGAAAATGTTACGTAAACAGCAATAAGACGTTGAGAGAACAGAGATGTTTATTAAGTACATTATTTCAAAACGTTTTGAAATGTCCGTAGGAAAACATTTTTTGAAATGTTCTAAAACTGACATCATGAGATTGACGTTTCTTTAACATCAAAACACTCTATGATGAGATTATCAAACAGCATTTCCACAAACATTTTTATTCCTAAAAGTTGATTTACGTTTTAACGTAAAGACAATGTTGTAAGCCTAACGTGTTTGTGTTCTCTCTCTCCAACATTTATGCAACATTTGCTTGTATTAGGAAAATGTTAATAAAATACCAATATGACATTGTGCATGGGGTACTGATGAATTATATTTTAAAAACGATTGTTTGTTACATTATCTACCAACGTTTTTATTGGTACATATGGAAACATTGTCTGCAACGTTTTCAAATTAACATCATAATAGAAATGTTTTTGAACGTTATGAGACTATATCATGAGATTCTCAAAAATCTTTTTCCGAAACATTTTAATTCCTAACAGAAATTTGATTTCAAATGTGTAGATGATGTTGTAGCATAATGTTTTATTTTATATTTTTGCAATATCTATGCAACATTTCTATGTTAAAAAGAAAATGTTACGTAAACGACAATAAGATGTTGTAAGAACGTTATAAAACAGTATCATTTTAGAGACGTTTGTTAAAAACATCATTTCAAAACGTTTTGAAATGTCTGTAGGAAAACATTTTCTGAAACGTTCTAAAACTGACATCATAAGATAAACGTTTCTTTAACATTATAACACTCTATGATGAAATTATCCAACAACATTTACACAAACATTTTTATTCCTAAAAATTGATTTACGTTTAAACGTAAAGATAATGTTGTAAGTCTATCGTTTTTGTGTTCTCTTTTTTCAACATTTATACGACATTTGCTTGTATTAGGAAAATGTTAATAAAATACCAATATGACGTTATGCATGGGGTACTGAGGAATTATATTTTAAAAACGTTTGTTTGGTACATTATCTACCAACATTTTTATTGGTACATATGGAAACATTGTCTGCAACGTCTTCAAATTAACATCATAATAGAAAAGTTTTTTTTTAAGTTATGAGACTATATTATCATGAGATTCACAAAAATCTTTTTCCTAAACATTCTAATTCCTAACAGACAATTTGATTTCAAATGTGTAGATAATGTTTTAGCATAATGTTTTATTTTCTATTTTTGCAATATCTATGCAACATTTCTATGTTAAAAAGAAAATGTTACGTAAACGACAATAAGATGTTGTGAGAACGTTATAAAACAATATCATTTTAGAGGTGTTTATTAAGCACATTATTCCAAAACGTTTTGAAATGTCTGTAGGAAAACATTGTTTGAAATGTTCTAAAAACTGACATCATAATATAAACGTTACTTTAACATTTTAACACTCTATGATGAGATTATCAAACATCATTTACACAAAAAATTTTATTCCTAAAAATTGATTTACGTTTTAACGTAAAGATAATGTTGTAAGTCTAACGTTTTTGTGTTCTCTTTTTTCAACATTTATACGACATTTGCTTGTATTAGGAAAATGTTAATAAAATACCAATATGACGTTATGCAAGGGGTACTGAGGAATTATATTTTAAAAACGTTTGTTTGGTACATTAACTACCAACATTTTTATTGGTACATATGGAAACATTGTCTGCAACGTCTTCAAATTAACATCATAATAGAAAAGTTTTTTTTAAGTTATGAGACTATATTATCATGAGATTCACAAAAATCTTTTTCCTGACATTCTAATTCCTAACAGACAATTTGATTTCAAATGTGTAGATGACGTTGTAGCATAATGTTTTTATTTTCTATTTTTGCAACATCTATGCAACATTTCTATGTTAAAAAGAAAATGTTACTTAGACAACAATAAGACGTTGAGAGAACGTGATAAAACAATATCATTTTAGAGATGTTTATCAAACACATTATTTCAAAACGTTTTGAAATGTCCGTAGGAAAACATTTTTTGAAATGTTCTAAAACTGACATCATAACATAAACATTTATTTGACATTTTAACACTCTATGATGAGATTATCAAACAACATTTATGAAAACATTTTTATTCCTAAAAATTGATTTACGTTTTAACGTAAAGACAATGTTGTAATCCTGACGTTTTTGTGTTCTCTCATTCCAACATTTATATGACATTTGCTTGTACTAGGATACTGTTGTATTAATATTAATATTATGTTTTGTCGACAACATTATCTACAAACAACTTTGAGACCTTCCGAAAATGTTGTAATAATGTTATGTGTTTACTGGGTGATTTCATATCCGATGAGTTTCAACCACGAAACCTCGTAGATTTACGTACATCGCTAAATTCCAAAATAGCCGCCAAAATTGGAAATGAGTATTCCAAGAGTATTTCTGAGGTTATTTTGGTTGTTTCTTGTCAATTCGAGCTGCTGACTCCAAATATGATGAGTGCTAGTCGTGAAACCGAACGGATCTTATGCAAATCGCTAAACTTCAAAATCGCCGCCCAAATTGAAAATGCATAATCTTTGGGTATTTCTCAGGGTGTTTGTGTTGTTGCTGGTCAATTTGAGTTTGCTGGTTCCAAATCCGATTAGTGCCAGCCGCAAAACTTACAGGATTTTATGTAAACCGCTAAAATTCCAAACGGCCGCCAAAAATGAAAGCGCTTATTTACAATATTCTATGGTTATTTAAGTTAAAAAAAAAAAAAAAAAAAAATTGTCAAATGAGGATGCTGATTCAAAATCTGATAAGTTAGAGGCTCGGAATCTTCAGGATGTTCAAATCGTAAAATTCAAAATGACTGCAGTCATTTAAAAAAAAAAATGCTTACTCTGAGGTTATTTAACCCGTTGTATACTAAGCCCGCATATATGCGGGCTGAAGAAACATAGAACATCCCTCTTGTCGCCCGTTTATTTCACTCATGATTGCATAACCATATAAAGACCTTGTATAATTTAAATTATCTGACATTGATCTATTTAAAGCTGTGTTTGTTTCATCTGTAGGCCTAAAGGAAAAGATTTTTTTTGCAGGCGTGTTTGACAATCACGATTCCTTCGGCTTTATGAAAAGTTCTCAGTGTCAGAGTAATCCTTACAATTTCAGAAACAGGTGCGATGCATTGTTATTGCTAGGTTGGGTAATTTTAAATAGTTAATAGAAACCCAGAGTGAAGCCAAAGGGGTCCCTTTGTTTGGGTTCACTGAATTTCAATAGACTGATAGGTTTTAGATAGTGAGCTGGGGCAAGTCACAGAAAGCTTGCGCGGCCATTTTAGTCGCAGTGATTTGTGCTGCAAGGTAGGTTGGTGGTAGAAGAGAGCCACGCCAGCAACTTGGAATTGTCAGCCTGCCGTTTCTAATGTAGCAGAATTCATATCAGACTGTAAGTGTTATGTTGGTAGTTTTCTTAATTATGACAAGCTTATATTAATGTCTGGATTTTGTTTTGGAACACAAATCTTGTTCGATAAAATTGATATAAGAGCTACAGCTATGAAACAGTATTTAATGTATAACATTGTTCCCATTTGGGAGGAGTTGTTTTCTTGTGTGATAAATCACTTTTATAAACATGCATACAGAAATTCTTTATAATTGGTAAACTGTATTCCAAATCATGTAAAGGACATATTTGATCTGGATTTCATGGCTTGTTTTTATAGACGAAAGTTTGGACGATTTCTTTGTTTAGTCATTCATTTTAGTAATGTGACAGAGATTGAGAAGATAAATGTATTTTATTAGTCTTAACCACAGACTTCGTGAATTTAAGATCTGAAACTTAAATTAATTGATAGTTTGTGTTATTATCAGTACATTTTATTGATCGTAGATAATTGATAATTATTGTTATACTTTGTGATTAATTACCAAACATTGGTCAATGATTATCATGTGAATTTTACATATCTTTGATATGTTCTGGGATAAAATAATTGGGCAACTATTTGGGTAATTATTCTTATCTTAGATGGCGGATTCCATGGATTCCATGGATACGGATTCCAGGGATACAGATACCGTGGGTACAGATTTGGCGTGTACCGCAGCATTGCTGATGCAAATTCGATGGTAGTCTATAGGAGGTGTCTGCCGATGTCATGGTAGATCACCTTGGATCGAGTTATAGCGTTTCATCAATTGGGCGACTTCAAGGTCCTTCTGGGAAGGCCGTCGATATCCTCATCGATTATATGGTGCCGTCGCATCAGAGGTCGACCACGACTTAGTATTCGGCAACCACGTCTTCGAAGAACAGCTTCGACTTCAAGCAGTTCAACTAGACTACGCCAGACAACGAGAATTCAATAAAGCGATAAGTCTCGCGAACTTTTATTTTCAATAACTAGTTACGGCCGATTAAGAACTCTTAAAGGTATTTTGGGGAATAAATGTGCACACATAGGCTAGTTTATTTTGTTTAACATGTTCTCAAATTCATGCTGGTATCACTTCATATTGATATTACACGCTTATTGATACGCTTACTTGATATATCGAATGGTTAAACGATATTGATTAAACTTGTTAAATTTAAACTACTTGTTTTCCAGCTTCTTTAATTGTTGTTTTGCGAGTTGGTCAAGCTACCTGATAGATTAACTTGTCAAATATCCTCTGGATTTATCCAGGTGTGACACTCGGTATACAACGGGTTAATGGTTACTCGTCAAATTTTATTACAATGATTTCAAATCTGATGGGTGCCAGATAAAAAAGCCTTGAATATTCTACGCCGATCGCGAAATTACTAAACTGAGGCCAAAATGGCTCTCAAGTCCTGAAGCTTATTCTGGGTGTTGGGTAGGCCTACACCGATCATTATGTTTGATGGTTTCTTGTCAATTTGAGGGAGCTGATTCTAAATCGAATGTGTTGAGTAATAATGGATATAAGACTAATCTATGCAAAAAACAAAAAAACAAAACAAAACAAAAAACAAACAAACAACGAAAAAACAAAACCCCCAGTCAACAGTTTGATGTGCAAATTCCATTTCTGAAATTGTGATGAGTACAAAATGCGGCCTTCGAATTGCCAAAAATAAGGGGAAGAAATGGAAATGAAACTTTTGTTTATGGTTCATTGTTTGGTTGTCTAGCTGGTGGGTTGCTAATAGTGCAGTCAGACCGGCCAGACCGACCTCAAACCGACTAAAATTGAATGAAAATTTCAAAATCGGGAACCGATGCAAGCCCGGCACTAAAACGAACAACCCCGATTCTCCCTGGAACCCTCCCCGATTCTCTCTGGGGCCCCTCCCCGATTGCACACTGAATTCTCTTTGTTTCGTTTTGTTTTGATTTGTATTCATCCAATGAATTAAATTTGGATAGACATTGGTGGGTTCTTAATCAATATTATATTATTTTCATGTTATTATCCGCTTCTCCAGGATTTAACAACAGAGCCGGAACTGATTGTGACGCCCCAAGTAAATTCCAAAGGATAGCCCCCTCCTCAACAATAAGACTTAAGTCTACAGCTAAAATATACAATGAGATGGTATATAAAGCTCATCTTTCAAAGTAAATTATCTACGTTTTTATTTTATTTGTTATTTTAATTTGTCTTGATATAATCACAACAAAACACTGCACATTAATTTCATATTTTTTTATTTTCTAAATAGCGTTTTCATGAAGAAAAAAAAATAATGTATTACCCCTTTGAGAAGAAAAAAAATGGGAGCGTGAAGGGTAAGAAACAAATTGTATCTACATAATGACCCGAAGGCAAAGAATACTAAAACTCTTTGGGGTTCAATTTTGTTATCTTTTCACGAGTATTATGCGAGCAGGAGCTGAAATTCTCAGGAACAGAATGTAATTACCCTTAAGAAAAATGATTCAAGCGCGAAGCGCAAGCAAATTATTTACTAATAATAATAATAATGGTGGCTTCTTGTAAAGCGCTCAAGTCCGTCAGGTGTGACGCTCATGGCGCTGGTACATACATGAAATATACATATTTATAAAGATACAAACATATATGAGAAATACATGTTCATAAAACAATATAAGTACATGCTAATGAGATACATGATTATTAGCATCAGACTAAGGAATAAATACAACAATATGAGATGAGTCGAATATATATAAAGAACTAATGTTTAATCAATGATAAAATATAAATCATTAGTTTGCAGTTTGCACAAAAAATAGGCTATACCGATCAATTTCAACTAATTAACAAACTTAACTAAGACCAGATTATGTCACAACGTAATGACAATGGTATAATGTTACATGTTACATTTGCATATCAGAGAGGAAATTACAAGTTGAAAAGATAAGTTATGACCAGAAAGCATGGAAATTCAAGCACTTTTGGGTTTCAATCTTTTCATTAATATACAGCGCGTCCCACAAAAAAATGTGTTTCTGATTGGGCGCTAAATAACTTCAATAACAGAGAATTATTGCCAATTCCATATTGCATATTTTGTAAGCCCACATAACACTGTGATTCTTGTGAAAATTTCAAACGTTTCGCTTCATTGGTTTTGAATACACAAGCTCTTTTGTAAGAGTAGTCATTTTTGGCCCATTCCAAGTTTGATGAAAAGGAATACATTACAAAAATCCCATTCATTATTCTGTGCTTCACTTTTATGTCAGTTTAACAACTCTGATGTTCATGCTTTTGTTTTCAAGGAGCTATGCCGTATCTTATTGGCCTTGAGTCTAGACTAGTTCGCCATTTGAGTCTCGAGAGTCTTGGAGATGTCTCCTGAGTCTCCGGAGAAGTGTGTGGAAATTGAAATAAAAGTTTTAAAAATTAGTTTTTCAAGTCGTAGCTGCAGTCAACCTGACATCGCCGATACTCTTTTGTCTTCTAGTGATACACAAAATAGGTCTCGACTAGTTTGCAACTCCAGTCTCTGTAGTCTGGAAGATGTCGCGCAATGTCGTCTCCAGGGAGTCTCCTCAAAAATCCATTAAAAGGCTTTGAAAATAGCCTCGTTTACTTATAATTAAAAAGTGGAAAATGTGTCTGGCATTTTTTCACAACCTTTTAATTGAATTTTGAGGCGACTCCCTGGAGACTCAGAAAATGTCGTGGTAACATTTTCAAGACTAAAGAGACTGGAGTCGCAACCAATTTTGTGTATCACCAGTAGACAAAAGAGTATCGGCGATGTCAGGTTGACTGCAGCTACGACTGGAAAAACTGATTTTTTAAAACTTTTATTTAAATTTCCACACACTTCTCCGGAGACTCAGGAGACATCTCCACGATTCTCGAGACTCAAATCGCGAACTAGTGTAGACTCATGGCCACTAAGATATGGCATTGCTCCTTGAAAACAAAAGCATGAACATCAGAGTTGTTAAACTGAAATAAAAGTGAAGCACAGAATAATGAATGGCATTTTTGTAATGTATTCCTTTTCATCAAACTTGGAATGGGCCAAAAATGACTACTCTTACAAAAGAGCCTGTGTATTCAAAACCAATGAAGCGAAACGTTTGAAATTTTCACAAGAATCACAGTGTTATGTGGGCTTTCAAAATATGCATATGGAATTGGCAATAATTCTTTGTTATTGAAGTTATTTAGCGCCCAATCAGAGGGACATTTTTGGGGGGACGCGCTGTAGAATCATTTTTTGCAATTTTAATTGCAAAAAAATTATTTTATATTCATGAAAAGATGAAAGGATATTCATGAATTGATCTTTCACTGCAGTGAAAGATCAATTTAACGCCCCTAAATTTTCTGATCAATGATTTAGCGCCCCGTAGTTTCAAGTAAATTTGGCGCCCCTTAATTTCAAAAGTACTTTTACGCCCTATGAGTTCAAGATCATTTTGACGACCCCTAATTTTAAGATTAAGTTGGCGCCCCTTCAGTTTAAGATCAATTTGTTGCCCCCTTAAGTTGAAGCGATTTGCCCCCCTCTTTGATTTTAAAATCAATTTGGCGCCCCTAAGTTTAAGATCAAGGCACCCTCTCATGTCACGTAAATTTTGGCAGCTCCATAAGTTTGAGATATATTTGGCACCCATAAGTTTGTTATCGATTTGAAGCCCCCTAAGTTTAAGATGGAATTGGCTCCCCTCAACTATAGATCACTTTGGGACCCCCTAAGTATGAGATCAATTTGCCACACCCTAATTTCAAGATCCATATGGTGTCCTAAGTTAGAGATCAATTGAGAACCACTTCCACTATATTTTATTTATTTATTTATTTCCCTCTTTTCCCCCTTCATCGTCATCTCTCTCTAGGCCTATATACACTGTCCGTCATAAAGGTGGAATATTTTTTTGCCGCTATAGCG
The DNA here is from genome assembly GCA_940671915.1 of Paracentrotus lividus. NCBI lineage: Eukaryota > Metazoa > Echinodermata > Echinoidea > Camarodonta > Echinidae > Paracentrotus > Paracentrotus lividus. Next base: position 154,226 of record CALNVZ010002835.1, read on the forward strand.
ACATGATTTTGCTCTGACTTTAATTTCTTGAATATGTTTGTCCCTGCTTTTACTTTTTGGGACCCTGTCTATATCTTGGACATTCTCCCAACCCTTCACGTGGACCTTGTTCCAAAAACGTTTTGTCAACCTCCGTGATGCCCATTTTTGTCATTTTTTTCTCATTTTGGGGCCCCTTTTTGTTTTCCCGGCCGATCAAGTCCCCCTCAGTCCTACCCCCAGGAAACTCGACTGAGGTGTACTGTTTTATATGGTTCTGAAAGTTAAATCTATATATCTGGGGACAGGCTAAAGTCTCTTGTCTAGGGGAGGGGTTGAAGTAAAAAAACGAGACTAGTGATGAAAAACCACCTTTAACCTTTAAACATCATCATTTTCTCATTAAATTTTGTTTAGCCTTGATGAAAAGGCTGTAAATAGTCATTATTGATAATATTTTATTTTGATTAATGTTTGGTTGAGCTTTTACAATAAAATTTAGGGAAGATAAAAATTTCCATGGTGTAAAAATGAATGATATGAAAGTTGAACTCCAATCAAAATAAATTTTGACCCCTCCCCTTGACAAAAGATTCGAGCCTGTAACCATAAATCTAGATTTAATTTAAAGAACAATAACAAATCTCCATCTCAAACGTGTTTCCTTGGGGTAGGACTGAGGGGGCCTTGGTGGGTCGCGTGAACAAACAAAAAAATGCCCAAAAAATAAGAAAAATGACAAAAATGGCCATCTTCTGGGGGTGACAAACTTTTTTGAAGAAAAATCCCCGGAAAGGGTTGCGGGAACGTCCAAGATATACCCAGGATCCAAGAATGTGAAAGCGGTGACACATTCAAGAAATTAATAACGGAGCAACATAATGTCGCCTGAGCTAGAAAAAAAATATTCCACCTTTATGACGAAAAGTGTATATTTTCCTTTCCTTCCCTCCCCCTCCTTTCTATTTTATTTTTCTCTTCTTTTATTTATTTTTTTTTTATTTTCGTTCTCGTCTTTTCGGTTGGCTCCGTGCCCCCGCCACCTTTCCCCAAAGTACGGGGACGTTTATTAGCCATTTGATTTGTATTGCAACATCTAACAGAAAACCATGGAGCAACTGGAAGCATTTTTAAATGTTAAAATGATTTTCCTATGCGCCCCGAATCTATTTAGCATCTTTGGTTTGACATCGTTTTCTTGCCGGTCTCAATACAGCCCCTCTGCGGTTTGGTATCGGAGATGGAACGGCTTCGTTCGGTACTGAGTCGGGAAGAAAGTCTCTATTCATTACCTCATCGATGTTGAATCGGGATTAGTTCGGCCGATAGCAATTTGACTGAACTTGGTATTGAAACCGACCACATTCCGATCTTTTATTCCGAACCGAGATCGAACCCAGACCGAATGCTCCCCACTCTTCTCGAACTGACCCCGATTCGTCTCCGACAGCTCCCTGACGAATAGTCGGGGAGAGATCTTTCGAGCATGCTTGAAAAATTCCACCCCGACCCTTTCTTCAAACCGATACCAGACTGATTTAAAACCGATAATTCCGACCTCATACCGACGTTAAACTGACAACAGACCGAACCCTGCCCTAATCATCCTGATGGCTGCCGAATTCATCCCGATTGGCACAAAAGTGTTTTTGGGTGATCGGTTTGAGGTCAGTCTGCCGGTGTGACTCTACCATAGTCAGGCTTGCAACGATCGTCTGCGTTCGTGGAGCGGGGATGGCCGCACCCTTTCGGGAACACCGTGGGGGCTTTTCTCGAAAGGGTGGGTTGATGCAGGGGAGACAAATTAACGCACCCATTCGGGGAACACCGGGGGGGGGGGCGTTCTCGAAAGGCTTTGTTTGGTAGTTTTCTGAACCAGTCGTTTTTATGAAAATTATTCATTAAATAATAACAATATAATATTAATAGATAATAATAGGAGAAATAGACGAGAGCTTGCATTTTTGTTGATTTTGAAGTTCATAGTTCTAGAACCCCCCAAGCATTATAGACGATTGAATTAAGAGAAATAGCGTGTTTTCTATTCTGAATGAATTCACATTTGCAAAGAAGTCTAGAAGCTCCATCCAACAATATTAAACTAGCCTTGAATAGAAAAGTAGCATTTTTGTTGATTTTTGAGCCATGAGGCACGGACGCTTGTAGTTGGACACCGACACACATACTTGACCCCTTTTATATTTCTCCTCAAAACTTTGTCCAGCGAAGACAGTAGAATCGAGGCGGTGCTACAACAGGCAGTGGATGAGGGAATTGTATATACCCCTATGCATGGGTGTCGATCGATGTTCACGGTTGGGAGGATGACTAACACATATATTGTTCTCTGTGAGGGATTTTCCCCCTTTTAGTTGCCAGGGAGGGGTGGGTGGGTGAGTTAGTACTGTCAGTGGCCTTTGGCTTTACGAGTTTAAAATTTGTAGGGGTTCCAGACATGGCTTGCAACGATCGTCTGCGTTCGCGGAGTGGGGGTGAAAGACGGGGATGGCCGCACCCTTTCATGACAACCGGGGGGGGCTTTCTCGAAAGGGGGGTGAGGAGTCGGGAGTAAAATGAACGCACCCATTCCGGTGAACACCGGGGGGGGGGGCTTTTCTCGAAATGCTGCTGTTTTAGTAGTTTTTCTGAACCAGTTCGGTTTATGGCCATATAGTGTTCACAAGTTTGGGTATTGTAAAAAAGGGTGGAGGGCGTTTAACATTTGCGAGGGAAAATTACACATTCTTTTCACATAGCATGAAATGATTGTACAGTCATAAGCGTGCAATAATTCATATTGTAGATTAATTTATCAGTACATGTCTTGTGAAGTTTCAGCTTCGCTATGATCATAGTTTTAATACAAAGATTTACTTTTTAGTGGAGTAGGGTAAAGGGTGAGGATCCTACATGGAGGATCTTACGGTGGAGGCACGATGTTAAAGCATAGGAATTCCCACTTTTGTTACTTTTCTTATTGTTTGGCTGCGTTATATCTTTGCAGCAAATTAGTTCTATGGATTGAGTGATATTATCATTCTCTGGGAATTTATGTGGTTCTAGATAAATGTGAAGAAGATTTTTCAAAGTAATCTAATCAATTAATTTAATCAATTAAAACAAACTTAATGCCACCACATCCTATAGACAATGGCATTGCAGCATCAAAAATTGTAACATGCAATTTTATTTAACAATAATTGTCATTTTCGACATTTTCTTTGCATGCATGTAAAACAATTTAAAGTGGGAAAAACATATTACTTGCTAATAAACTGTTTGAGTTGTAATTCAAGTGTAAAAGACAGGATTTCTGCCCTTTTTGCACTATTTTTTCTCTTTTTTTACACCCCCTGTACCACGGTTAGAAATAATAATTTTGTTATTAACAAGTTTAATATTTTTTAGAAGCATAGCGTCTTTATATGTACACCAATCACGATGATTTTTTTTTTCCCATTTTTAATTTTTTGGGGTTGGAAAAAAGGGATAAAAAATTATTCGCCGGTAAAAATTGTGAAGTTTTTCAAACCATTTTTTCCTGTAACACTCTGATATATCTTTTATGACACACCTTATACAGCACAAAAATATGTTAATCCATCTCCTTTCAATCTCTGCTTTCAATATATATATATTTTATACAATGCTGACTTACTACTAAGAAAACATAGAGATGTTTGAGATGGTGACAATGTACATTTCTACAATTTTGGACATTTGTAACGCATTTTTCCAACCCAACTCATGACATGTGCCTTATAGAAAATTATTCAATTAAATAAGGACAGTATAATATTAATAGATAATAATAATAATAATAATAATTAATGAATACCAATATCTCTATCGCGCCTTTTCCTAAATTTTAATAGGAGAAATAGAGGAGAGCTTGGATTTTTGATTGATTTTGAAGTTCATAATCTAAGAGATAGAGAATAGCTGTTTTCTATTCTTGAATAAATCACATTTGCATAGCCAGTTTAAAGGACTCTCGGCTGGAGATTTGCGCATTATTAGAAAAATAAAGTAAAATCTAAAAAAGCCACAACACTGAAAATTTCATCAAAATCGGATCACAAAAGCAAAGTTTATGGGATTTCTTAGGTTTTGAATTTTTTAGAAACAGTTTTTGCCATCTTCCAATGCCAAACGATGATGTCTCAGTCCCCCTACTTTCTTTGTATTTTATTGTCATTAAATATCAATTATCAAGATTTTCTCCCCCTAAGGACCATAAAAAACAGGGATTAAATCCATTGTGGAATGTTCAAGGTCACTAGTGCTTTTACCTATTCATGTAGTTCGGGATTAGATTTTCTGTATACGCAATATATGAAAAAATGAGAAAAATAGGATTTCATATAATAAAATACACAAGAAGTAGGGGGACTGTGACATCATCATTTTGCTCATTTGAATAATCAAATATTCAAATGAGACAATGAGACAATGCCAAGAACTGTTTTACGAAATAAATTCAATACCTAAAAAAAATGCATAACTTTGTTATTTTTCATCCGAATTTCGATGAAATTGTCTGTGTTGTGCTTGTTAAATTTTACTTTACTTTACAAAACTTTTTAATTTCAGCCCGGACTCCTCCTTTAAGAAGCTCCGTCCAACATTATTTAATCAGCCTCATCAATATCAATCAATAGTAACGCATAGGTATATTCATTTTACTTTGATTAGTGGGACTTATAGGAGGTTTCAAGACATTAGAAACACCATAAGAGTATTTTCAAATGTCTATGACGTCATTAAAATACCCATTTCTGATTGGTTAGAGCGGATTTCTTTGTAAAAGTTACATAACTGATATCATTGTCATAAGTGAGGTGTGTATTGGGTTTATAGACCACGGAAACATTATTCACATGATTATCTGACTTCCTTAACAAACTGTTTTTTTACTGGACGAGGAAAAAAAATGCCTTTTTTTATAGAGATATTTATATATTATTTGGAACTTTAATGGGGTTTTACGGACTAATGAAAGGGGAGTCTCTTTTTTTATTCATAAAAATACGGTTTTCCTGATGGAGACCAGTAGGCCTATTCATCAAATAAGTAGAAAATCATTTTGATTTTGGCTAATTGTTCTTGATTATGACGGAAAAGTTATTGAAATTTATATAATTTATCTACGATTCCTTTTCTAATTGAACTTATTGTATTGTACTGTATTTTATTTTACAAATCGCAACAATAAAAAATACAGTTATCATATAAACATATAATTTAAAAAAAAATTAAAAGAAGCACAAATGGCTTCATGGCCCATTCAGCTTTGTAAACATAACAATGCTGATCTTCCACAGGGTCCAGAAATTACAGACATTCGAAAGACCAAAAAAACAACAAACAAACAAAAAAACAACAACAATGATATCAAATTATAAATATAAAAATGAAAGAGAGTATAATGATAAAGACACAGTTAAAATGTGTTATAAATAGGCAGTCTTAAATGTTCTCCTGACCGAAGTAGCAAAACATAAAATAATACAAGTCTTAATTTCAGAATGATCGGTTATGACTTTATTACATAATAATTGTTTGGAAAAAAACGATAATAACCTATTATGACATAGGTGAGCCCCCAATTAAATACAATAATACTATTTCAAGATTAAGATCAATTCAGATGGGGGGGGGAACAGTTCTAAAAGACTATATCATCCCATAAGCACACATTCTGTATTCAGAAAAATCATTTTTGGTTGTTTTGGTTTTTCGGCTTTCAATTGAAATATTTACGCCACTTACGGTGAGACTTTTGTGTGCGCAATACGTGCGCATTGTTGCTTTTAGCAGATTTTGACGGTAAAATAGGCGAACATGCGGATGGAAAATTGGTTATATCTCCGAAGGTTGCAGGAGGTTGCAACTAATTTTGGTATTGATGTAAAGCATAAACTATAACAAAGACTATCATTGTATTTTTAGCGCAGCACTCGGCAGCAATTTTGAAAATTTATGCGTATGAATACAAAAAATGCAATTTTCCCCCATCATTAGTGGTTTCTCCCAAAATTACTTCCGAATGGATAAATTATTTGTCTTTAAATTCTATGGGCACTTAAAATGATCATTCATAAACAAGCAAATTTAATTTTAGATATATTGAACTACCCATTTAGTAAAAAATCCACAATAACGAAAATTTGTCATTTACACATGGTGTACCACTAACAAGTCATTTTCTGATCATTTCAAAGAAAAATAATCAACTACAAATCAATTTCATAATGAAATATTTTATGGAGATGTTCTAGGGGTTGCTATCTTTGCTGAGAATATTAAAAAAAAAAAAAAAAAAAAATGGTTAGGTGACCAGAAACCAGTTTTGGCGCACTTTTGCTGACGCCTGGCCCACTGTGCGGCGTTTCTATGATAATTGCTGACATGCGCGCGTATGACATTTGTATGTAGATTAGGCGGCGCTTTGATTAGTCGGCAAATTTGTAAACAACTCAACAGTTGTATACCCAGTTGTTGTATGTCCGGACGGGTTGTTTGTCCGGACAAGACGGCAATTTTCGGAGCTTTGTGATCAATATTCCATTAATCAATGGAGAGAAATATCAGACAATATAACAAAGTATAAATTTTCATAAATATTTTTGCTAATTACTGCACAAATTTTGAGAAAATCCAGAGCAAATGATGACGTTTTTATCTGCTTAAGTATCCGTCCTACTCTATTGAAATGCAATCTCCCACGATTGGCTCAGGTATACAATTTGACGGGTTGCTATCTTTTTATTCTCAGTTTGACATAATGTATTGCAAGATTTCTAACATGACACCAAGTAATCAAAACATTCATTTAATCCTCTAATTCTTTCTTATTTCTTTGTCATTTCTTTTTTTTTTTTCTTCTTCATAACTTAAGATCAAGAGTGGGGCGACTCCGCCCTATATCGACGATATATTTAAGCCTATAGGAACGGCCGGTATTCATGGGCATCACTCCGAATTTGAGCAGGGGTGGGGGCGGGGTGGTACAACATGGACCTCGCCTCGGCTTTTTTTGATACTCAAAATAATTTGAATAAGAATAAGATTACTAGAAAGTGCCCCTTTATTTCCTAAATATATATCTTAAACCCCCCAAATGTTCGGCTCGCGCTCGCAGATACTACATCATGATGCACAATTAACTCCAATGTTTAGCTCAAAATTTTATACCAATTCAGTAGGGTATAGACTGCACAAATAGCTCAAATATAAAAATCATATTACTAAATCATAATGCACATATAACTCCAACATTTACCTCAAAACTTTCAGCTCGCCCTTCGCGCTCGCGGATACTAAATAGGGTCTGTAATACACAATTATCTACAATTTCTTATAAAAGTGCCCCTTTATATATCTTTTAAAACCCCAAAAACCATAATGCACAAATATCTCCAATTTTGAGCTCAAAAATTTCGGCTCGCGCTTCGCGCTTGCAGGCAGATACTAATAATTCAGTAGGGTAGGCCTACATAATGCGCAATAACTCAAATTTTTACCTCAAAGTTTTCATCTGACGCTTCGCGCTCGCGGATACTAAATAATAGTCTATACTGCACAGTTATCTCAAATATTTTCGGCTCGCGCTCGCTTTGGTTTGTTTTTTGTTGTCATTAATGAAATACAAAACACATTCTTAAAAGCATCAGTTAAAATGCATTTTTTTTGGGGCGCTCCCCCTATTCATCCGAATTCGTTTCTATCTGGTCTCGATTGCCCCCTTTTAAGAAAAAAAAAATCACATTTTCCATCGGGAGTGTTTTGAACTCGTGATTCGCGCTCGTTTGCTCGCTCCGCTCGCAAGATTTTTTTAAAAGTTGCCCCCCCCCCCTTTTGAAAATACTGGATCCGCGCATGCCATACATTCGTGATTTTTAAGCCCCTTCAGCCACCCCCACACGAATAACGAACGGATACAATTGCGAAATAAATTATTTAGTTATTGAGTGATAACGGACCAATTTTAGAAATAAAACTTATTCTTTACCGGAAGAATTCACCGCTGAAATAAATTTTTCATTAAATAAAGACAGAACGAAAACAATTGCAGAAGAAATTATTTAGTTATGGACTGTTAAAGTAGACACACGGAGAAAATACACAATATTTGATAATAATGGCCAAATTACATGTTACTGAATAGATTTTCCTTCGTTTATACG
>CALNVZ010002835.1:172157-183954 GCA_940671915.1 Paracentrotus lividus
AATGAATTTTGAAGTTGGGGGGGTTGAGCAGCATCAAAAATGTTAACAAATGGCATTTTTAACAATAATTGTCATTTTTCGCGGCCATTTTTCTTGCATGCATGTAAAACACAATTAAGTGAAACATAATTACTTGCAAATACAACTTTGTTTGAGTATGTAATTCACATGGTAGAAAGGACAGGATTTCTGCCCTTTTTGCCACTATTTTTCTTTCTTTTTTACACCCTGCTACACGGTTAGAAATAATAATTTTGTATTACAAAGTTTACTATTTTTGGTGGGAAGTGCACTCGCCGTCTCTAATGTCGTGCGACAACTACAACGGGATGAGATTCAACTTTTTATATACTTAAATGGTGGAGAGGACAAGTTCTCACTTTACCTTTCAGCTCCGGTAGCATAAATTTGGATGCAAAAGATTTTTTTCTAACTCAGTGTGTGATTTCCAGGATGGGGCTACTGCACTCTGAGTATATATCTTTATAATAGAGCATCTCACCTATTATATTCAGTACAACAAAAAATATGTTTTAAATCATCCTCTCGTGTTCAAATATTTGCTTGCCTGTTTTCAGAATATTTCTTTGTATTTATAGCATAGTGGTCCCTTTTTATAATAAACGAATAGATCTATACTTACTTACTTATTAAGGAGAAAACTAGATGATAGATATATCGGTGACACCAATGTTTTATCATTCTTTATTTTATAATATGATTGTGTTAAACACATTAATAATAGAGCGTCAGTATTTATAGCCGGAACCCTCTAACTAATCAACTGGTATTAATGATGGGACTGTACTCTATATGTAGGAAATGCATTTATTGCATTGTCTTTAACAAATAACACAGGCACTTTATAGAATAGTTAGTAACCTCATCTATGGTACATGAATACATGAAGGTTATATAATGGTCTCTAAATATGATTATTGGCTTTGATCCTCAATATCTCATTTTCTCTAATCTCACAGAGGCTCATATATCCTTTTAATACAGGGAGACAATCAGAGAGCGAGAGCTGGATGACATCTTCGGTTCGATTTGTGATAGTAACAAATAATTATAGAGAGATAGAAGAAAAATAGCGTGTTATCCTTTTTCTAGCTAATATTCAACATTGTGCAATAGCCAGTATAAAAGAAGGACTGCGCGTTCCGTGGCTTGGTGAGAAGAACCAAGAGATGCCCCTCGCCCCTATTATTATGTTTACTAATTTACAAAGTAAAATCGATAAAATGCACAACAGCTGTCTGTAGGAGATTCTCTATCATAAAGTACGAGATCAGTTCTGCGAAAATAAAGGCGTATAAGTTGATGTAATTTTCTTAGTGAGATTATTAGAAATGTTTCTTTTGTAGCTATTGTGAGAAGAAATAGCACTTTCTGATGTTATATAGCGCAATCTATAACGAGAGAATAATGGTGCTATAACTGTATTTATGTTCTCATCTTCCCCTCTCTCTCTTTGGCATTTTTATTGTATTATAGGATCCTCAATTCCTAATGCAAAAGCGATCGTTCTCTGCACCCAAAACATACAGAGACATGGCACATGTATCCTGTGAATGGGCGAATGTGTGTTCTTGGTCAACATGGTTTCTCTAGATTCTTGCATTTTTACCTTTTTCTCCTCTCCTCCTATTGCTCATTTTCTTGTATTTTCTGTTTTTTCTGTTTTTTTTATTTCTTTTGCTGGGGTTATAGTGAGTGGAGCACGCGACACTGTGTGCTACCCGGAAGCTATTATGGATATACTATTAATGAATATTTATGTAATACAATACTTGTATATGTAATGAGTTTGTCATCATTATGTCTAAATTTAAAACCTTTACACGGCAGAGTGGTACCAGAGGGGTGACATGGCCGTGCCGTCCCCTGCCTCCTCCACCTTCTCAATAGAAACACATAACAAATATTAGAAAAATAAAATACAGAGAATTTCAATGAGAGCAATAGAAACAAGTAAAAAATATGCGCGAGAGAAACATGTATTAGAAAAACATAAAATTACTATGATTTGCGACCCACTGACCAATCAATAACCTACAAACTCAAATGCATTAACTTTGTTATTTTTTCTCCGCAACTTTCGCTGCAAATCTCGCTCTGTGTTGTGCTTGTAAATTTTCTCTCTCACCTTCTCCCTAATAGGACAGCTTTATTTCAATTCAGCCCGTGACTACCTCCTTTCAAGAAGCCTTCCTGTCCACATGTTGTATTTAATCAGCCTTTAGACCAAAAAACACTCAGTGCAAATTCAAATATTTAAAGCACTATACAGCGCATATTAGAGTTACATAGTTCAAATTAGTGACTATTAACTTTATGATATGTAGTGGGACTTTAATTAGGAGGTGTTTTCATCTCAATTTATCATTAGTAAGAGCGAACTCATGACATTAAGTTTCATTTTCAAATGCTTGAATGACACAATCATTAAGGATAATACCCATTTTGAGCTGATTGGGAGTGTATCGAGACGTCGGATCTTCGTCTCGCTCCAATAGTCTCACCGATTATATTGATATTCTAATTGTCAATACGTGAGGTCGTTGTTGATTTGTGTGTATTATTTTACCGACTGTGAACCGATATATTACAGAACCGATTGAATCTATTTGATCTGTGATATGCCCTCTAACAAATAACACGGTCTTTATAATACTAGACGAGTCGGCGTGCGAATAATAATTAAAATTGAGTACCGTTTTCCCTGGAGTGTATCAGAGAGGTTTTTAATAATACTTATCTTCGGAAACCAATATATAAATGGTGTTGACAACGTGTATCTTTATTCGAGAGGCGGGCTGGTCTAGCCGTTACTACTTTGTTTGGATTCTGTCATAATAAAATAACTACAAATGGCTGCTCTCCTGAATGAATGGTGTCGGGTATGATGCTCAGTCAAAAGACATCAACACCGTCTCAATCATATACCTACATTGCCAAATATAATGCGGCACGACGAATTTAAAACTGATTAGTTTAGTCATTATGTATTCTTGGGCCAATTCGTCATGTTCATTTGATATATGATCGCTGACAAAAAAGTTATTGATCTCCATTCGATATTTATATAAATTTAATATTCCTACGATTTCCCTTTTCTTAACTAGACCTTATTGTTGAATATGTCACTGCCATAAATTTTTTTTTTTTACTAATTTCGCGAGAGCAATAGAGAAAATACGGCTTATTCCATACTTTAAAAGCAAATAAATTTAATAAAACTATGTATACAAAATATTATAAGAAATGATGATGACGGACTTCGGAGTTAGGCACTTACATGGAGATAAAATTTCGGCCGACAGTTGCGACTCACTTAGTGTAAAAGCATGCATTTCTACTACTAATTAGGACTGAATAACTTCCAGAAGGGCTGATGCGTTGGCGGCAGAAAGGAGATAGCAGACATTCGAAGAGTGAACCACACAATAGAGGCTTTAGCAAAACAAAAAACAACAAACAATGATACTCAAATACTCACAATCATAACACAACTAATAACAAAATGAAAAGAAGATATATACAAATACGAAAAATCAATGAAATCACTGTAATAATATATGTTCGCATTTTTATATACAGTAATGGAATGCAATACTATAAAAATAATTATCTCATACTGGTCCGCATAGCTAAAAGCAATAAGCATATTATTATACTAAAAACTACAATAGTCCTATAAATTTCAAAAACAAATCTGAAATTCTGGATATAATGAACCAGTGTTTAGGGCTTGCAGCCCACTCATTCACCATTCTACTCATATAATTCTTGATTTTGTAGAGAAACATATGACAATAAACGATAAATGATGAGGCGCGTGGGATGTATAGAACATAAGAGTGGCTACGCCCCTCCCACTTACAATTATAACTGAGCAATAAATTAGGGCGAGTATTTTCAGATTGAGATCAATTTCAGCATGGCATGAAAAAAATTGATAGGTGGGGGGGGGGGGGTACAGTCTAAAGACTATATCTCCCATAAGCCACACATGTCTGTATTTTCTATGAAAATCATTGTATTCATGTGTTTGGTCTTTTTGGTTTTTCGGCTTCAATTTGAAATTTACGCCACTTTACGGTGGACTTTGCTGTGCGCAATACGTGGCATTGTTGCTGTTTAGCAGAATTTTGACGGTAAAAATAGGCGAACATGCGGATGGAAAATTGGTTTATAATCCTCGAAGGTTGCAGGAGGTTGCAACTAATTTTGGTATTGATTGTAAAGCATAAACTATAACAAAGACTATCATTGTATTTTTAGCGCCAGCACTCGGCCAGCAATTTTGAAAATTTATGCGTTATGGAATACCAAAAAATGCAATTTTCCCCCATCATAGTGGTTTCTCCCAATAATTACTTCCGAAGATAAATTATTTGTCTTTAAATTCTTATGGGCCACTTTAAATATGATCATTCATAAACAAGCCAAATTTATTTTAGATATATTGAACTACCCATTTAGTAAAAATCCACAATAACGAAATTTGTCATTTTACACATGTGTACACTAACAAGTCATTTTCTGATCATTTTCAAAGAAAAATAATCAACTACAAATCAATTTCATAATGAATAATATTTTGATAGATGTTCTAGGCGGTTGCTAATCATTGTGGTCTGGGGGATATTAGTATATAAATGAGATCAAAGAATAAAACAGATACTTGGCTATATGCGTAGATCTCTTATGTTATATACTCTACCGTTATTGCGCGTCTCTGCTACTTTTTGCTTGAATCGAACCTGGCCCAACTGTTGACCCGGGCGTTTACTTATATAATATATTTGTTTCCTGTTTTTATTGCATGATTGCTCGCGCGCGCGGTGAGTGGGCTTTCCCGGCTGTGGCCCACTCGTTGATCCATCGCCTGGAATATTGGGTTCAGAAGTTAGGACCAAGTGACCAACCGTACGGCTATTCTAGATTGATAAGTCGGTGAGCTATACATATATAAGTTATACAAATATACTCAGACCAAATAGCTCGTAACACTCTGCTTGTCCCCCCGACTTGTTGTCACCCTCAACGGACGGGGAATTAGTATATAATACAACGAGACAAGAACTCTCGCGAATTACTTTCGGAGCTTGTATTTAGTACGTTCTGGTATTCACATGACACAGTGCGAATGCTCGCAGACAAAAAATAATACAGAACAAAATATAAAAACAAATTGATATCCTTAATTTTCTACTCTAAGTGCCTATTTAATGTTCGCTCAAAGGTATCTACCTCGCATCTATTATCAATTTCTCGTGAAGAAAAATCCACAGAGAGGCAAATTTATGTACTTCTTTTGAAAGGCCCTTACGTGTGTGAGATCCAATTTAAGTTTTTTTCTCGTCCCGTGATCTCATATTGAAATAGCAAAGTCCCGCGATGGCTCGAGTGATACAACTCTTCGTACGGGTCGCTATTCTTTGTTTATTCTCACTTGATATATAAAAACATAAACTCTCACTTGTCCAAGTCACACTTTTCCTAACTTCTATTCCACCAAAGTAAATCACACATCTACAATTTAAATACCTAACTAAAAGAATTCTTTCTATTTATTTCTCATATGGTCACTATTATCCGTCTATTTTTTCTTGCGTTAGCAATACAAATTTACCCTATACCATGCAGCTCCACAGGAGGCAAGATCGTGATTTCGGTACTTAACCAGCTGGTCCATAATATCAGACTCGAAGTGTTATTACTCTTTAAAGACCTATAGCTAACATATGAGAGACCCTGATGGTTCAGTATTCCATAGGTGCCATCCTCACCTCCGAAATTAAGGCTCAGTGGGTGTTTGTAGACGGTGGGCTGTACAACATGGACTCGGCTCTTCGGTCCTTTTTATGTTCGAACTTATAACTCGATATTAATAAATTAATGAAAATATACGAATTTAAGAAAAAATCTAATGCGTAGTAAAGTAAAGTCCCTTTATTATTTCTCACATTAAATTATATATCTTTAAACCCCCCAAATGTCGTCGCGCACTTCGACATTTTATATACCTTACATCATGTAATGTCACACAATTAACTCCAATTTTAGCTGCAAAATTTATTATATATACGGCGAATCTAGGGTATAGACTGCCGACAACAAATAGACTCAAATATAAAATATTCATTTTAACTAAAATCTATCCTTGACATATTTATTACTCTTCTCAACAATTTACTCAAAAAGCTTCAGCTCGCCCTCGCGCTCGCGTGGTTACTAAATAGGGTCTGAAATACATCTAATTATCTACGATTTTTTATAAAAGTGACCCACTTAATTTATAATCTTATTATAACTACCCTAAAAAAACCATATATGCACAAGTATATACTCCAATTGAGTCTCAAAAATTTCGTCGTTAAGATCTTCGGCGTATGCGTTCTAGCATTTCGCTTTCTTTCAGTGCTAGATATTAAATAATTCAGTAGGTTAGGCCTACAATAAATTGCGCCAGATAGAGCGTCAAATTTTTACCTCAAAATTTTCATTCTGACGCTTCGGCCCTCTCGCGCTGATTACTATAATTAAATAAGTTCTACTATTTCGTCAGTATATACTACAAAATAATTTTACGGCTCGCTCTGCTCTCGCTTTGGTTTGATTTATTTTTGTTGTATTTAAAGAAATACAAAACACATTTTCTTTAATTAGCATCAAGTTAAATATTGCATTTTTGTTTGGGGGCGCTCCCACAAACAGGCCTATTGCATCCCGAATTACGTTTTATATTTGAGTGCGTCGATTGCTCCCTTTTAAAGAAAAAAAAATTAATACACATTTTCCATCGGGTAGTGATTTTTGAAACTCAGTGCTTTAATATTTTCGCGCCGCTCGTTTTGCTACCGCTCCTCCCGCTCGTCAATGCATTTCCTTTAACAAGTTGCTCTCCCCCCCCCCTTTTGAATATGATCACTGGTATCCGCGCCATGCTCTACAAATTTTCTGTGATTTTTACAGACCCCACTTTCAGCCACCACCCCACCACGAATAAGCGGATAAAAGCGGATACATTGGCGAAGACTACAAATCTCACTTTTTTTACAGAGAATTAAATATAGAGAGAATACCTCATACCGCACCACTTCTTCAGAACAATTTAAAACTTATTCTTCATACACGGAAGATACTTCACCGCTGAAATAAATTAATTTTCATTAAATAAAGACCAGTAACGGAAAAACAATTGCAGAAGAAATTATTTAGTTTATAGACTGTCTTCAACGTCAGACACACGGAGAAAATCCACAAGTGATTTGATAATAATGGCCACAATTAATTTACCTGATATAGATTCCTTCGTTATTATACGGACTTGACTCCAGCTGAGAGAGATGACTTGTAAATCTCTCAGACAAAATAGCTGCTTAAATGGTTATTGCTTTTTTAGTACGTTTTTGTTTAAATACCGCCTCCTCTATATTGTTGTTTACGCCCGTCGTTGCGGGCCATTCTGGCCGGGAGGAGCACTCCCTTTGTGCTTTTGTTCTGTTGTGGTTGACGTCGTCACTCCACTATCGAGGCAGTAGGCCCCTTACGAAAAACAAGACCCAGGCCTATCTTGAAGCATTGCTTGCGGCGCGCAGCTTGTGATGCCTACGCTACGCTTAAAAAAACAGATTGCCTCGAAACGCGTGTTATACTAGGCTTGCTTTAGACTGGTTCTGGCTGTTGCGATACGGCTGCCATAATTCTCACTTCATTATCTGTGTTTCCACGCTTTTAGGTACAAACTAAAATTTTTCATGAATTTACACCTATTGGGATCACGTACGAAAATCTTGAATATTCATCGAGTAGTCACATGTAATTATAACGTACCATTTCACTGTCACAAGAATTAACACTTTTTTGAGTTTGTCTTCTAGCAAGTAATATTGTACGTTACACAGATTGATGAGTTCTATTTTGTAGCATTTGAACTATTAACTATTCTTAACAGAAGAAACTATTATTCTGAAAATATCGAGGATGCGTTCTTGTAACCAACATCGATTGATTAAACATATAAATTAAGCGATCAAGCCCCCGACCTTAACCGGTAATGGGTATACGCTTATTAGCCATCAATGACCTCCGATCAAACCCAGTTTAAACGAAGTTTCGACTTGAAAATTAGTTTAAATTCGGACCGGGGGAAAAACGGTAGCAGCGTCCCTATGTTGAGTGTTTGTATAAGTATAGAATGCGTTTTTACCTTTTTATGTTTTGTTGCGCCATTTGATCATTTTATGTGTTGGTAGATTATTGAGTTTATTTTGGTCTTTGATTTAATTTTATGTGTTCACTGTAAGGTATTGCAAATTCTCAGCCTCCCCTCTTCCTCCAGCCGAATGATCAGTCCTTTTCTCTTGACATACATATACATCATTTCACGGGAAGCCACCCTCCAATTTATATCATGTTTGTATTTAATTCTATATCTCGTATTCCTGTAAAATTATGATTTTTTCTCAATAACATTTTCATTGATATTGACATTTACCCAGTTATTTCCTACGAATAAAATGTGGGATTCTCTCCCAAAATAGAAGCGCAAATTTGAAATTTAACTTGCATAAGACCTGGAGAATCTACCACGCACGATGGCATGGACTATCGTACATCTTCTCGAACTAACTTAGCGAACCAAATTGACAGAATGCGACTCGGCGTCACAATTCAAAGGCAAACTTCACTCTGACCGATCATTACGCAAAATTTGCTCAATTTGGTACATGAAGTCTGTGTGTTGCGATTAAGGGCTACACATAACACGGAATGTTCATTGCAGATCATTCATGTTAATTGCGCTTCCTGCACTACAAACAATATTCCTCCTCAGGACGAATTCCTGTCGAAAGAAAAAGTTATCATTGAAAATCTCGTCAGAGATAAGTTGGCTATAACTTTGCCGGGAGGAGCGCAAAAGAACCCAAACTTATCCTAAATTAAAAGGAGTTTTACAAAATCAAGTATTATTCTTGAAAATAAAAAACGTTCGATTTAATATCTAAGAAGGTAGAAGAAGGATTCGTATATTTCCCAAAAGAATAGAATAGGTTTATGTTTTCCATGATTAATTAGATAAAGGTGAACGTTATTCCGATACAAAATAGGATAGAAATAGTAAAGAGGCGATTTGTTTTGATATCCTCTCTCTGGTAAGATTCGAATATTTACAGTCTGCTAATCACTAACCATTGTAAGGTGTGTCGGATGGATTACATGTAAATATGTGGTGCTTACTGCTGACTTACTGCGTCAAACACCAATGAATAAGACCTCTCGGAGATAAGGGGGATTTCTGTGTTGTGAGGGTCGGGTATTGCCGGGTGGCGCGAGGGGGGCGATGGACGATCTATTTAGGACAGTGGACATTCATGTGACTGGCTCTAGATCACTTTGCGTCGTATATTTCAGGACTGGAGCGTGAATTTAATCTTTATTTTCAACTCAAAACAAAACATGATCAAAAACATGCTGGTCCAGAATATTCATTGTCAATTGATAAAGAATAGTTCAGCCATTCTAAGTGCGAATTCGTGCGCAGTTAAATAAATGTAGTTAGATAATCTTGGTAGAGCCAAAATTACTGACACTGACTATATTCTTAAATACCAAGAAAAAAGCTTCACATACGATAACTGAAAAAATTATTCCATCCAAAGTTTGGAAGAATTGCATCTGTAAGCTAAACGGAATGAAATCAAAATACTATCTACCGGCATGCATAACATATGTGGAAAATCTATATCACTAAGTCACTAACAGAATATACCAATACACAACCTTGTCAATAATCTGTATTTAGAACGGGTAGATAAAAGTACACCTTTCACAAAAGAAACCGAGACCCCATTTTCAGGTCAGCTGAACGGATACCAGCGCTCAAGTGTGCGTCAGAGAATTTATTCAAACGTCACACGATTATAGTTGAACTCCCTGAAATCGTACCGTTAGGATAGATCGCCACAATGTATAGAAAATTATGCGAGTTTACCAAATTGCCTGTGTCAATATTTATCTCAGCTTACAACATTGCACATCAAGATGATTCATATCTAGAAAAGATTTACTTTTTACTCTTGCGTCATCTTGAGTTGCTTCGATTTGAACACTTCCCAAGGCTGCGACAATGACTCAAATAGCTTTGCGTTTTGCTATATTATTATTCTTTGATATTTTTTTTCCACTCATCCTTATCATTTACGCCGTGAGCTGTTCCTCGAGTGCTAATCCAAGGTTCTATCCTATATAAGTATGTGTTTAAAATTTCCTGTTCAATAATGAATGTTATTTTCATTAATTATATAAATGAATATAGACAATTAATTAAATGTACATTATAGTCTGACTAAACACGGAGAAAATTAAAACTATATTAAGAAAAATAAAAAAAATAATAAAATCGTGATTCGCTACTCTATAGAGCACGCAATGAGGGAGACAAGGAGGAGTGATATGTGAGAAACAGAATCTTCGGTGGAAAGAGAGCAAAAAAATAATAGAAAAAAAAAAAAAAAGATAAATAAAACAAGATGTCACCTTTTTTGCCAGTTAGTTCAGAGGCCTGACCTGGGGAAAGCATGAGATGAGATGAGAGAAGAGAAAAGAAGCTTTCATTTTCCAAAGAATCACATTATGGTTTTTCATTGTTGGCAGATTTGGTACTTTCCAAGACTACACACTTTAGTTTTGTTGTCATGACAATAATATAGTCATCGCTAAGACCATTGCTAAGGATATCTCATGTTTACATCTACTAATCTAGTTGAGATTCAGCTCCCAGATTATGTCAATAATCGTTTGGTAGCCCAATGTTAAATAATATGCTTACGTTTCATCATTTGGTTTTCCTATGGCTCACAGTCTTCTTTGCCCGCTATATTTTTGCGTGTGTGCAAGATCCCCCTGGAAAGCCTGAGAATAATTTCATTGCCGGTGTTGAGCGCCCTTCTTTGAAAGTGATAACTCCCGATCTTAATAAACAGATATTTGACAAGGGGTTTGGAATTATTTCTGAATTAGTAAAAGTATAAATCTAATTCACTTCTTCTCTAAGACTCTTGAGATGTAATAAGCTCTATATGATAGTTTTCTTTCTAGTTACAGATGGAAGTTTTTCAATGGTTATTTTAATTATTTGTTCAGATATGGCAAAATTATAAAACAGCTAGTATTTTTTTGGTAGATTCGCGGTACCACTGTGTTTGCATCTACTTTAAATGAAATTTCTGGGGACCAGCATTTTGCCCACAGCCTCTGAATACAAATTATTGTTTAGAAATTTATTTTGTGTTTAACATGGGCGCCACCCCCCTTGCTTCGTGTGTTCACCCAAAGAAAACGTTTTAAATTGCATGCCTATTGCAATTTGACTGCTGGAAGCTCACCTCCACTTCCTTTTTACAGCTGAGATTTTTTAAATTGATCGCACGAATTTGATTTCATGCACATTGACGAAGTTCACTGCACATAAACACTTTTGATCGCACATAAACACTTTTGATCGTACATAAACGAATACGAAAGGTCGTTAACGATTATGAAAGAACATAAACGAAATCGATTGCTCTAAACATTAACTTAAATTACCGATAGCCCCGCTCCGGGACGGTATCGTAATTGACTGAACATTAACGAATTCGACTGTAAAGAGTTTAAAATCGACCGGGAAAACCTATATTATCGGAAAACCAAACCTTATTCTATTTTCGTAATAACGAACCTTGTTCTACTTTCGGAATAACGAACCTTTTTCTATTTAGGAATAACGAACCTTCGGGAATAA
>CALNVZ010002836.1:0-10584 GCA_940671915.1 Paracentrotus lividus
CCCTTCCCTGCCAAAATCACACATTTTTGTGTAGTCCACTTACCGGAAACAGTTCACATTTTTTTTTCGAGACCAAGTATACAGGGAAGCAGGAGGCACTTGACACCATCACCACAACAAAAAACCCACCTATGGTCCATTCGTCTCCCCCAACATATTTTTACGTGGCTTCGATATTTTTTATTTTCTTTTCGGCGGAGTTTGACTAAACCGATTAGTATTTGCGCATATGGCACCACACGAATGACTTTTCCTGGCATTTCGTCCCGTAGAGTCGATGATAGCGACGTGAAACCATCACAGAGCCGACGTATAGCCACTCAATCAATCATGTCGTCGTACCTTGCGACCAATATGCCGTTTTTTTTTTTTTTTTATGATTTTTTACTCGGTCTTTCGGTTTTTCAAATTTTTATGAGTTTTGTTGTTAGATTTATTTTAAAAAGCCAATTGATTTGCTCTAGCAAACTTAAGCAAACATTTTTTTAAGCAAAGTACTTTATACTTTCTTGGAACATATTTGGTAATTACTAGGCCTACTGTTAAATTGTATTATTTAGACACCTACTTTTGGGGGCCCATTTAAGTTATAGGTAACACGATCGGTTTTTTTAGGCGAAAAAATCAGTCAAACATGAGAGTTATTAGAGATGACTCAGGATAGCGTTAATATATCCAGAATGAAAAGAAGAAAGCCATTCATTTTAATACACGTATTGTGGTTGCTATTGTATATATAATTAACTGAACTCATATATAATATCACAAACACATTACTATTATCCCCTGTTGTACCCTACTATTGTTTCCTTATTATATGCTGCCCCACAACCCACCAACACAAACACACACCTACGCAAAACAACGCACACACACGCAACACATCACACACATAACTGTATATATATACCACACAACGCACAGTATGAACACACACACTTTCTCTCGCTCCTCTCTCTCTCCTTCTTACGTCGATTTTCACATTCGATATAGTTTGTACTTAATTTTTGGCTGTTTTAAGTCCTCACGACTTCCAATCTCTTGTCACCACAAATTTCTCCGGGTCACCATATGCGCGTCTATGATCCCCTTCCCCTTTCCCTCATCTTTATATTCTATCTCTTATATCTCCACCTCATCGCTCCTTCTCAAATTTTATGACCTTCACACTACCGGAAATTCACAATTTTTTGACCAATGTGGACTTTCAGGTTATTACTATCTGACATCATGCCAATTTTTAAAACGCCTTCCCTCCCTATTTTTTAAGGTCTGTTTTTTTTAACATCATTTTTTTTTTAGAGATGTATTATACCAGCTTTAGTTTAAAATACACCACAATGAGTTCTCCGGAGATTTTCGCCCCCTGATATTGAGCAACGGATCGCAACGATTACATCATGGAACGTCGTCAGCTACCAGTTAACATCTCGTCCGACATCTCAAATTTGCACCAAGCCGTGGGTGATTTCTGGCGCATCTTTCATAATTTATTCAAATTATATGCATACACCATCACAATTATTCCATAATGATGCATTATTTGTTACAATAAACGGGTTTCTTTTTATTATAATCCTTTTTAAATACTTATACATAAATAAGGTTGTTTGATATCACTTAAAAATGGACATATGCTTATTACCAAGTAAATAAGCTGCCCTGCCTGAAAAATAGAATCAACTTCTGCCAACTCAAGAAAAGCCGCTTCCCCATTGACAACGAATAATAATCATGATCACAAGTGCACAGTCGATTCGCTGGAAGCCCCTGCCCAGTGTGACGTCTTCCCAAAGTCTATTCCGGCAATCACAGTCATTTGATTAAAAACTGATCCCAAGGTAAGGAATTTGTATTAAAAATTCATGATGAAAATTCAAATGAAATAAACTTATCTTGATTTATAATTGAAAGATATCGTTATTTATCTTAAAGCGCTTAGTATCTTATGATAAATATTGATAACGATTAGATAATTAGGCCTTTATTCCTTTATTTAGTGTTCGAAAAATGCATGGAAAAGTTTGAATTAAGAGTAATATCAGATATTAGGAAATCGGTCACTGTCATTAATTGTGGTAAACTGAGACGGATTATATACATACAATTATTTTGGTTTTCTTCTCGTCGTAGATTCCAACTGAATTGAAAGGTTTAAATTCATCATAATTGTATTAATTAATTTTGAAATGAAAAGGCTTTTATTCTTCGTATTGTTGCCATTCTGTAACCAATAAAGGTTGTCAAAATGCGAAATAAATGAAACACATGATTTGAAACTGTACTCGATTATTATTTTCATAATTAATGATATTTTTAGACAGAGACAATGGGAAAAAAAAAGACATCCCCTGAGGAAAGTAAAACTCCATGCAGCTTAGCAACTATTATTGTTTATCATAAGTTAGAACCCGAATGATGAGTATGAAAAAGTCGGGATTTTGTTCAAGCAAATCCTTTGTATGCCATATGCTTTGTGAAAGAGGAATCAGAGTATGTGACGCTTTTTTAAAATCATGAAAGCCTTTTATTATGTTAACTTTTATAATTTAAATATTTAAAATCCCTTATTGAAACCTTCGCGGTAACCCCTATTCAATTCAAACTATCCAACTTATAAATTTAATTTACTACATAATATTTAGCATCCCATAAGAATTAATTAGATAAGTTGCATTATGTTTATACTTTATTGCGGACAAATAGTAAAATTGCATTGTGTATGTAATACATACATTATTTTCTAGCAGGGAGAGTTACCTATTAATAAATTTGGAAAAAGAATGTTTGAAAACAACTGACATCCTTTGAAAATAGAGGAGTCATTGACCACCACATTCCACCAAACATCTTAGATTTATCTGCATTTGGATTTAAATCTTTATTCTTTTTTTTTATGAAGGATGTCATGGCGCAGTGACAAGTCTACTTGCATCATTTGCAAAGGGGCAGAAAGGCGAAATCTGAAGGATTTTAAAAGCAAAACACGTGGGGGATGAGAAAGTAAAAGAGGCTGCCAAAGCGCCCTGAGCTGCTTCAACATTGACCAGCTCTCCAGTCAGGTCCAAATGAAGACAACGGCACTAGAATTTAGATGGCAATGATTTTACCATTCAAGTTGCCTCAGTCGGTTTCTGCGCCGCTAAAAAGGTAAAAAGAAAGGCGGCCTTCATTCCATGGGTCGTTCCGAACCCGCCCAACCGTCCTTACAAAGCAAACTCGAGGGCATCTTCTAGTTATCGTCAAGCCAATACCAGAGGAATCCTTAAAGAAGAATGCCTTCTTTTGTGACTCAAAGGAAAGAGAAAACTTCGCAAAACTGAGGCCCCTTTACGCCAGTGTATGACTATAGAATGGAAGCAGCAGAACTATTCTTCTTGCTCCGAGAAGAAAGTTCGACACCAGGATTCTATGCCTTAGGAGAGGACTTAGTTGCAAAGGAGGCCCAACAAATACCAAATTTCATGTCGAGTGACAAATTATATAAGAGCAAGCAGTGGAAGCAACCGATGATCAGGACACGACCATTAGGAAGAAGCACATTTGAAGCCTTTGCATTATTATTGCTCTTCAATTTTCATCAACCATTGAGATAACCTAAAAACCAAACATCCCATGTTGGCTTCAGACCTTATTCAATTTATACAAGGACCAATTCTTTTCACTTGGAGGCAAGAGAGAAGATATTCGACAGATATATACTATGCATACCCCTGCATAAAAAAGATAAAGGAGAAAATTTCAAGATAATCAATGTTGAAAAGTAAACTAGCAAACAAATCTGGAAATCGTCATCTATTCCATTCTGCCGTCATGTCATCTGCAGAAGCGTTTTTCTAGTGCTGTTAACAGGGAAACACGTTTTTGAGATGAAAAATGAAGAGCAAAAGCAATAGGATGCCCGCTGAAACGTCAGATTGCCCTCTGCCCCGCAATCGGCTTCATTTGCGCCAACCGAGATTCTTCGGGAATTGCCCCAGTACCAAAACTCCTTCACCGACCGTCTCTCTTCACCACAAAATGGAAGGAAAATGCTTCCTGCTGATTACCTAATCTCATTGTTTGTTTTTCTCCGTACGCTCAGTTGGTGGATTGCAGACAAGGCCATAGGAATCAAGCTCAAAGAGGTGGTTGAACAGCAAAAAGCTAATGGGCTTCTTCATCAGATTTGCCATTTTCAACTGCATAGTCGAGGAAACCGCAAGCCCATGGATAGCATCAAACCCATTTGGATTGGGACTCGGAGCCACTGACTGGAAGAACACTGACAGGGGTCAAAGAACTTAAAAGGACCAATCTATGAATCGTTCTTGGGACATGCTGCATTGGCCTACGAACGATGTGAATGGGACTTATGACAGACGGTGGAACTAGAAATTGCCTTAACACATTTGCTCAAACTGTGATAGGAAACTCCAGCCTGGTCTTCATTGCCTACATGACTTCAGAACAGCGAAGGAAATGATTTGGATTGGGTGAGCAAAGATTTACAAACTAATTACTAACTACTTATATCTACTCTGGACCTTCTAATATACTGTTATCTATTTATCTTAATTTTCCATAATATATTATGAAAAATTATTATATCGTAATAATTACTCATTATATATTACTTAAGTAAACAATTGAAATGAAAATGATATCATAACCAATTATATTTACTAACAACAAAAATACCTCTAGTTTTAAAATACGAAATATTTATAGTTTTAAATAGCTTTTATTGATAAAGGCCTTTTTGTCCTTTTTTCAATGTCCGTTTCAGGATTAGCGTGGGATAACTACGACTCAACACAAAACCCTGGATGGCAAAGACACCCTGCACTTCAAACAGTAGGGAATATGCCTACCCAAAAACCGAGCTGCCTTCAGAGCCACGATTCCTGAACCATCAGATTTAAGTCACCTATCGAGGATAATCTGGAAGGAAAAAAAGGAAGAGCTTCGGAAGGGAGGACGGAAAAGAAGATCCCACCTTCTACACGTCGCTACAGATTTGGCCCCAAATTCACCCTCAGTCCTTCTCCACCACCAACTACATCATGCACTGAGATTTGGAGTTTGAAAAAAGAGAGGGGAAAGCCCAAAGACTCCAGGCTAGGCATGAGAAGATGGGCATGAAATTCATTATGGCCTCCGTCCAATCTTCAACAAAGGAACAGATACCCCCACCTCCATACTGGGAAACATTTCTCCCACAATGCACGTGACCAACGTTGAGAACACAACAACAGACATCACTCAACTAAGTGCACTGCACGTTGAACCAAGATAGCCTCCCTACAACCAGGATTTGGCCTAATATTGGATCCCATCTCCTTTACCCCAATCAAGAAACGATTTTGTAATTTTTGTAGTACACAGAAACGATGATGCGTTCCATTCCAAAGTCTCACTAGGAGACCGAAGATCAATTTCAACTGGAAGAATACACAAGTGAGTTGCGTGTTAACTGTTACTTACGATCTACCAGGCTTGTGAGCAATGAAAGCATACGCTACCAATACCTCTCAAACACCAACTATTGACTACAAGGTCATAGTGAAGCTCGCATGGGTTTGTAACTCATCCACCTAGAACTTGTCCGAATTTCGGAGGAAGCCCTTTGGTGAACACTATTAGCAGGAAGTCAAGGAATAGAAATATTCTTTCTCCACCGAAGGCTGCGGGAGTGTTCCTAGCAGAGGGATCCCTTAATGGCGGACTTTAATGCAAAGGGGGAAAGTTTTATAAAACGGTGATATTATATTATTTCTGTACCAGGCTCATCAAGTTCTAGCGGCTTGTGATTGAACAATCTAGTAGCTGACCAGATTTCAGGAAGAGAAGCAGCAAAACATTGACTGACGAAGACCCAGACCGCATCTCTTAGTGAATGAAGTTATGTGATCTGACAGTGACTGCAAGCATTCAACACACTTCCAAGTTCTTGCTTGGACAGATCTGCAGTTCAATGCACCTCCAGGCCAAAATACGAGGACCCTTCTTCTCGCAGATGCTATATTCAGGAAGAAAGTATGGAGGCTAAGGGGACACAGCATACTGGGGCATTTATATCTTTCTTCGTTCTAATAGAGTGTACGATAGAGCCTTCAGGCGCCGCCCACCCGTGAACGGACAAATGATGTCGAGAGATATATTCCAGATCATTGCCCCAATGTGAAATTCAACGTCATTTCTTTTGCAACTGAACAGACCCCAACTACGCCAGATGGGAGCGTCTCTTTTCTTAACACAAAGCTTCAGAATAATTGACCCACCAGCACGTAAGGGTTCATGGAAGCTGGCGGCAAGCAATGTCGATACGTCGCACCGAAGAAGTTCATACTCAAGATGGTGCACGTTGATTTTCATTAGCGACACAAACCATAACAAGGGATTGCTGCCATCTCCTCCTAAGGGTATCACAACGTTCACGAATTCCACACAATGCCCTTCAGAAAGATGGGGCCATCACGCTATCACAGCCCCGCGTATACCCACGTAGCAACTTCAGGCAAATAACAGAACTCCATCACAACACCTCACCCTTGTTAACGTGTTTAGCTCTTCCACCAAGGCAGAAGAATCAATCAAATCAACTACCAACAACGAAGAATTGACGCAGAGGAGGGGATAAGCTGAACATAAGCCAAGCTTCTCGCAACAAACATTGGCCAGAGGCACTTGCAATCCGTTTGCAAAGGAGTCTTCCCACCGAGTCATTAATATCTCTTCTGGAAGACCCGCAAAAGCGCGATTTTGTATCTTTTTCTGTAAACAAGTAAATTTCTTGACTTTCAACACCTTGAACGAGGAGGAAACCTTACCGACTCATCGCTTTTTCGCGTTTGAATCCAATATGAATGTTGCAAGCGATGCTTCACGGTTTTCTGAATACCAGTAAGAAGATCAAGATGTTGAACTTTGCAGCAGGAATAGAAAACCCACCAAGAGATCCTAAGACCAACAGTCTACGAAGACGCTGTCATCCGTCGAACGCAGCTGAAAGGCACTGCTAGGGATGTCTTTGGCGGATGTTAGCTGCTTTGATTGCCGCTGAGTCAAACTGATCGTACTTGACCACAGCACATTCTTAGCTCACTCACAGAAGTGCTCTGTCACTGCCCATAAGTGACGGGGACTCCCTTAAAGACAGAGAAGGCACTTTGACCAGAAAACTGAGTCACTGCAAACAAGGAAACATCTCTGTTGGCCTCAAATAACCCGTGATATCGGCTAGTGTGATTGATGTTGGTATCATTTATTTCACATGAAAACAGTTCTCTACATAGCCAATGGTCCAACATACGGAATTTCTATGGCCCCATGGGAATCTTCTTTCAAAGAAGTTTGTTTCAGTCGCGGAAAGGAAAAGTACACCCTAGTACTAGACAAATACCAGTATTCTGCTATTCTATCAAAGATCCAGAGACGAAGGCCTACGTCAATCTAACTTCTCAATCCTTCATCATAACTGGGACCTGATCAGGCCCAGCGCCAGACCAGAGTTGAGTATGGCATCGAGTTACTTGGAAAAAGCAGTTCATTTCAAGGAAGAAATTTTGCAAAGTTTGTTTATGACCCAGAATGGAGGAAAGCCCAAGAGTTACGCAAAACAATAGTAGAGGCGAAAGGAACTCTAGTATGTGTTTCCCACGGCGGATCTTTGTATTTAAACTCAAAATTTGATCGGAACATCAACTTGAGGATAGATCAGCCAGGTCCTTCCAACTGGTAAACACAAGAAGCGGACACTCTTCATAAGCGTTTTCATGCAAGGGAAAATTTCAGATGATCGGCAACATCCTGGTATGGTCAAGCCGGATACAGATGTCTTTAATAATCCTGCTTGGGCACTCTGTGGCAGATCACAAGGAATGAATATCATTATGGACTAGTTCTTAGCAATAACAGTGAGATTATGTTGATGTCTCACATGTTGTTAGCCTGCCAATTCAAGAAAGTGAACAATACCCGGCCTCAACCGAGCACTATTGCGTCTCTCCATGCCTCTGACAGGTGTGGACTTCAACATTCTTCCTTTTCAGGAAGGCGAAAATACAAAGCCCTTCTACAAAAGATGCGAAACTAGTATCGGACCATAGTGCAAGCTCTCCGATTCACTGACAAAGGGACCGAGGTTTGACTGCCCAGCTATTACATCTTTCGTTTAGCTCGTTATATGGATGTATAACATCTGACATTAACGAGCTATATTGCAAGGCTTTACAAAACGAGAAATCAGCCAGCGGAGGAGGAAAAGGGTCCTCTGGCCAAAAGTTGAAGCGAAAATTAAACTGTTCTCTCTCCCCCATGCGCAAAGACACTTTGCAACCATATTCAAAAGAGCCCACCTATGTTTGCAAGAATGTGGAAGAGGGCTGATCAGACAGACCGCCAAACAAAATTGGAGCCCACCTGTGGATATGGCTTGGAAATTAACCAACAACTGCCTTCGAACCTGAAGTGCGTACCCGAGACGGAACGGCTTGTCCCAGAGTTCTCCTTAGAGCTCCATCCTACAACACTATGCCAGAAGACCGATGAACAGTGTCCGTGAGATGAGAGGCAATCAGATGATGACTGGAGTGAGGAAAGTGATTGACCAGCGATCTTGGGAGATCAGCGATGAAGAAGACGATCATGTCAACATCAATATACTCTCTGTGATAATATGTCATTTGACAATTCCATGCTTTGCTTTTCTCGAATAACTTTAGACACATTGGTCGTGAATATAATTTCACAATTATTCACAAGAAATGACGATGCTCATTATTTCTAATAATTCACAGGGTTAGTGTCAGCTGAAAGGTAACATCCAGTGTTTTAAAATCAAAGCGTTTTTCTTCTCAAATTCATGCGAATCGTGTTATTGTGATATATGCGGACACTATAAAATAATCTGTTTATACCTTTACACTGTGAGTCGGAGGAGGAGAATTGTAACGTTTTATTTCTAACTTGGCACAAATTGTTGTTAAACCTATTATCCAACAGTTAGCCCTTAATACTTGCCCTCAGCCGTTATTGACAGTTCAACTTGAAAACATTTGATCAAACAACAAAACAAGAGCATAATGCTACTATTGACCCCATGGATTCAAGTACTTTATGTTATGTTAATTCCCGCGTCAATTTAAAAAAAGGAAAATAATTAAGAAAAAAAAAAAAATCAATTAACTAGTACTCCATTTACAAATATTTGAACTTTGGCGAAATAAAATTTATTAAACGTCACGCATGAAAAAGCAAAAGCCCTAAATCAAATTCTAAAAGAACCAAAAAACAACAAAACCGTTTTAAACTTGCTCAACCAACAAAACATTTTGTCTGGATCATTCAGCTTAATGAAAATACAAGGATCCATCTAATTACATGAAAAATTATTCTCATTGAAAAGTGTTAATTGTGTCATGATTAGTGTATGAGGAAGAAAAAACAGATCGCAGTGTAGAACATGCCGGGAAGTAAGACTAAGAGATAACAGGTTTGAGAAAAACTTCATTAAAAAAAAAAAAAAAAAAAAAATGACGATCCAAGAAAGAAATAGTTAGAACACGTGCACGAGGGGGAGGAGAAGATTGAGATAGCAAGAGAGGGTTTGTGGCTTATCATTCATTACATTAGAAAAGGTACAGATTGTGTATGTGTGGTGTGACTGTGTTGCACTGACCCGATCTAGTGTGTGTGCGTGTGCGGTGTGACATATACGAATACTAAAGAATGAATAATATATGGTGAGTGTATATGCATGTTGTTGGTGTCACTGTGGCTGGAGTGGGTGTGGAGGGAAGTATAATAAGGAAACAAAGTGGCGGACAAGGGTAATATTAATGAAGATGTTGTTGAGATTAAACATGAGTTCAGTATTATCCCAATACAACACGTGTATTAAATGAATGCGCTCTGAAATAATTACCCTCAATTACTTCTCATTTTTGACTGATTTTCCTAAAAACCATGTTTACTTAAATTGCTTCCCAAAATAGACAGCCTAAAATACATTTAACCTTATTATAACCCAAATTATGTTCCAAGAAAGCCTAAAGACTTGCTTAAAATGTTTCGCAAAGTTTCAGAGCAATCGGTACTCTTTAAAAATAATCTAAACAAAACTCAATAAATTTGAAACCGAAAACGAGTAAAAAAACGGACAAAATATGCGGTCGCCAAAGTCGACGACCGTCGGCTCTGTGATGTTAACGTCGTTATTCATCGACTCGGGGACGAAAAAGCCAGGAAAAGTCATGTGTGCATCGCATACTTATCGGTTTTAGTTCAAAACCCCAAAAAGAAAATAAAAAAAATGTAAGCCCTAAAAATATGTTGGGGCGACACTTTTTGTTGTGATAGTGTCAAGTGCTCCCTCCCTTGTACATTTTGTCTCAAATGTTGGACCTTCCGCGGTCAGTGACGTCACAAAATGGTTGATATTTGTGCAGGGGGTAAAGGCCACCAAGCTCAGAACCGGCAGCAATTCATTTTTGTGAGCGCCCAGGGTCCATCCCAACCCCCCTAATTCGCGGTGTCAGTTGTTCCGGCGCTTTTCGCTTTGTAATAAAATCTTCTGTTATGCCTCGGAAACTATTATCTATA
>CALNVZ010002841.1:1130-64078 GCA_940671915.1 Paracentrotus lividus
GAAACCTATCATTTCGGGAGCACATATATTTCATGAAAACTAATACTTAAAAATTGAGGGCGCTATGGACAATATGCAAATTAGCATGTAATGTATGGCCATGTGACCCAACAAAACAATATTTAGAAATGGTCTAAAAGATATGCAGACATTTAGCTCCCTAATGTCCATATTAAACATCTATTTTCTCAATTTTAGTGGGAAATTGGGTAATTTGGCGGCCATTTTGTATGACGTCACATATCTCAAAATGCTCAATGCTGACAAAGTGTCAGCAAATGGATACTTGAACTAGAATGTTTAGCAATCATAATCCGTGAAAAAAAAAACAATAGACGCCTCAAAACAAAGTTAGAGGCACATAAATTGCAATCTGTCTGTCGCTGGACTATTATCGGCATGCTATAAGTTAATTTGAACATATTTTGGTCACTGTTGTCTGAAAAAAATTATAAAAATCTTGACTCTATATTGGCTACTAAACTCTAAAAGGTTTTTAAATATATACTGAACTGATAAGTGTTATATTACACTAACATTATTTTTGCTCGTATGATTTGGCAAATATTTCTTGACGTTCTCACAATCTATGCAATTGTTCTACGGAAGTCACGAGCGTCAAAGTAAAGTGGGTCACGTGGTGCTGACATCCACAAAACGTGTGCATTAGTGTTGAACAGTCACTTTCATTTAAAATGATAAATGTTTTTATTGCCGTGATGATATGTCATTATGGATCCTGTTAATACACAAAGATTAAACTCAGCATATGGAATGGAGTAATCTCTGTGAAATTTATTTTTTAATATTCTATTATTATATACGCCTGATGTCGGGCGCCACGGTGTGTGGACTTATGGCAAGACTATACAGGAAAACGAAAATATTAACATATACAGTAAAGGTAATTTTTGAGCAATTATTACTATATCAAGCCGTGTTATACTTTTATGAATTTAACCGCTAATCAGAGAGGGGTGTTTAGCGTCAGATCAGGTGACAAGTGAGTGCTAGAGGGGGCGGAGAGTTGGGGTGGCATGATTAGCATTAGAGAAAAAAAAATAGCAATAGGATACCAGGGCCATGGTCAAATGCGGGGCAGTAAACTTTTTTGTGTTTTCTGGTAACGTGTTTGACTTTGAAGGTAATTAAATTCCAAAAATTAATTTTCTTAATATAACAATTTAACACATTATTTTTTTGTGCGTTAGATTCAAAAACGTTTAATAATATATAATGACTGTAATCCAATATAGAAGTCGGCCATATCCAATCCAGATCAGGTTTAACAAAGTTATATTTATTGTACCATTTTTCTAATTATCATAATTAGTTATTTATGCAAATGAGCATGAAACAATTGCACAAATCACGAAAAAAAATCAGTTATCATGAAACTTCAACATTCTCTATTTAATATGCAGCTCAAGAAAGCCAAAATTTTTTATAAAAAGGTTCACTTTTCAAGAATGGCCTACTTAATCTTTTTTTAGCTCAGTAATGTCTGTCTGTGGGTTTATCATAATCAAGTATTAATTAGAATCTGATGGCTTTGAAAACATAACAGAGATTATTCCTGCAGCTTTAAGCGGGGGGGGGGGAATCCACAGTTTTCCATTCATGTTTTGCTAAAATAAACTATAAACTCACTCTGTCAGAGGCATATACAACATCCATAAGAGCCAATGTAGTCACAGCAATACCAATCGCTGGCCCGTTGACCGCTGCAATCAGAGGCTTTGGGAAATCTACGAACGTATTTACAAATTTTCTATCGGAGAGAAAACGAAAAATCAAAGTTCAAAATTACCTTACTTTATACGAATTGTATTTGCATTAATACATTTGAATGTTTGGGCTTAGAAGTAATCAAATCGATAAGATTCACGAATTATATAATGCAGAGAAAAAATATGGAATTAATTCTGATGCAATATAAATCAATATGTTCAGGTAATACTCAATGTTGATTATAGCAACAACAAGCTCACTTGAAAACTAATACCGCTAATAATATTATATAAAAAAATATCTGACCAGTGGGTCAATGAAAACTTTTATGTATTTCATGTCAAAGACATTTAATCTATGAAAGCTTAAAAACCATGTTAATTATAATATAAACACTCAATAATAGAGATTTCTCTTTGAGTCGGACTCATTTATTAAACAAGATCCGTAAAACAATTTGTAAGATTTGTGGGGAAAATAATATTCTACATGTTTTTCCCCTCGAAAAAAAGCCATTAAAGACAAACGGATTATTTTCATTACTATCTTTTAGCATTATTGTGTTCCAAACGATTAAAAAATACATATGTGGTCAAAAACTTGTCACGATATATTTTCTAATTGTCAGGATCTTTTTTTGTGTGCGTTATTGATTATCATTAGAACCTTTTAATAAACTTACTCCAATGATAAACTCGCTTCGTCTGATGTCTTTTCCATATTACTCGTGTCTGCGTTCATGAAGTTACCTAGGTCGTTACCACTACAGTAGTAATCTCCAGCCCCTAAGAGAACAATGAATATATTTCATACTGTTTTGATAAATATTAAATGTTATACCAATTCAAAGTAGTAAGTATGTAGACTCACAAAAGAGTATTCAATGAAGGGGTTAAACAAGAACCATAAGGCTTAATTATAATATTAAGTAAAATGTGGAAACTACTAGTCTTGAAATTTATTTTTTGATTGAGAATAACCTGTATTTTGTGTTATTAACAACAACTATTTACAGGGCGCCTCGACATCATACAAAATGATACTTCTTATCACTTTTAATAAAAAGCACCTTCATTGGCAAAAAGATCTTGAATTTTCTGACCTGTTATTACAGCAATGACTACATTTTCATCCTCCTTTGCCGCATTCATTGCATCTTGTAACTCCACATACATCTGTGAAAGATATACGACATAATGTCAAATGCGTTAGGATATAGATTGCTTTAGAATCATGAAGTACATTATCGGGAAGAAATTTATTCATTTCAATTAAAGTGAAGTTTTAATTAAAGTTCATAGATGGTGTTGAAATGTTAGACAATTCGAATATCTCATAATTCATTGTATCTATAAGCAATCAACATAGATGGTAACTTCCAGTGATTAGAAATATTAATCATTAAAAGATTCTTCTTTGTTTGTTTTGGCAAAATGATTCTTCTCTGTTTGTTCTGGCAAGCATTATTGCCTTTAGTAAATATCACAATATAACCGAACATAACTTGAACACTCTGTGGAAAACCTTACCGCAGTGTCAAATCATCTTTACATTGTTAGATTCCAACATTTTTACACAGTGGATTATTTGAATACACTGTGACCCACTGGCGTAAATCCATTTGCGATTTCTATTCATCATGGGGGATAGCTCTTTGTATTATTGTGTAATACCCCCCCCCCCCCGATGAAAAGCATTCTTTACGGATTTACGCCAGTGCTGTGACCACACTGTGTCACAATGTGTTCTTGCTAACATGGAACCCATCATCCCCCTCCCCTTCTCTCACACAATCTCTGGTATTAATGAAGTGTCCTAGTTGTTCTTACCTCCGAAGTAAGAGCATTTTTCTTCTTAGTTCTGTTGAGTGTGATAGTTGCTATTCCACTGTCTACATCATACTGAATATCTTTAAACATATTTCTTCTCTTCTGAAAGAAACCAATATGGGAAAACGTATGCAATAAGGTTACTACCGTAGTAGGTACCTTACCATTTGTATATTTCATTACAAACACACACACACACACACACACACACACACACACACACAAACTATTAGGGAATATATTTGTGTGTTTTATTACCCATTACGGGTTGTTTTTCTATCAGGGTAGGCTTACACCATTTTGTCTCACTAGACAAAAAATAAAAGTTGTTTTGTTTTCCCTCAATTTTTGTGTATGTGTTCTAGACCAGTAAAATGATATTGCTTTTAAATTTGGAGGCATGAGGTCGCCAACTTATTTTTCTATACGTGTTCAAACGTAAAGTCAATTGCTTCATTTTTCGGAGAGGACGTTTTTGACCGAACGTGATTTGACAACATTGTAACGTGAACTATCTGAAGTGGATGTGGGTGAAGTAGACATTAAAAGTTTGTTGCATATATATATATATATATATACAGTATATATATATAATTGTTCTTACAGACAAAAACATTGTTCATCAGGTGATGTCTAACTATGCGTACAACCACCGAATTCGGAGAGAAATTTTTTTGACGGAATTGGCACCCCATTTTGGTTGATGGTCACAAAGAAATCAAATTAACTGTGGCTTCTGGGGTTTTCAGTTAAAAAAGAAATAATAAAATCGCATTTCAGTAGTCAATTCTGCTTGGAAAAACAAACCTAATGATTGCTAATAAGAAAGATGCGCAGGCTCAAAATCAGAAAAAAAAAATGAGACAGTAATTATGCCACATAATGGGCAATTTCTAGAAGTAAATGTGTATTTCAGTAATTTTTTCTCTTTTAGGTTGCTCTAATAGTGCCCAATAGCTTGCCATCGTAGATTTGATTACCTATATTTCTTTTTATGACGCACAGAAGGCCAATTATTGAGAGTGTACCCGGATCGTAAAACAAGCCTTAACAAAAATTGATATCACGCTAGCGGCATGCAAAGAAAAAAAAGAAAGAATATATATATATATATATATATCTATATATTTAAAAAGAACTACTTTCTGTTAGAATTATGAGGATTATAAAAAGACAGTCTTTCACCTTTGGAGGCCTGTTTATGAGCAAAAGATATAAAAACCTCACTCACATTGATAGGTCGGCCTATAATTATCACAGTCTGCGTAAAATTTTATTAATTTACATGTGCAAATACCTGTGTCATGGTGAAGCCAAATGAGGTCCAAATATCCTTGTCTGAAGAACATCAAATTTTAGAAGAGTGCGAGATATGCATTCGATGAGGCAACAGTTTCCTGGAAATAAATGAAGAAATTGGTTTACACTATTGGTGATCAAACTGTGTTTTCACTAGAAGACTATTCAGTAGATATTTTATTTTAATTATGTTATCAAAACAAAATAGGTTTACTGAAAAAGAAGATAACCAAAATATTGCAGGGTTTAATCAATTATTCAGGCAATAAAACAACACCAAACAAAGGTAATTAGAAACGTTTTATTACCAAAATGATGTGAAAAATAAAAACCTTCTGATTTATAAAAAGAAAATAAAACTTCTACGGGTTGAACCTTGGTTCATTCCCATTAAAATTACAACCAGTAACCACACGGCAGGGTTATACTAACTAATACTGAAACAAAAACTCCTTCAGCTATTGAGCTTACCGGTCCAAATTAAAATATATAGATACCATAGGATCACGAGTGTGATGTAGCTGATCAAAGTACAACGATAATAGTTTATTGACATGAATTGTTCTTCATGGGCTGTGAAGCGGATAATTATTTGGGAATCTAGCCCCAAGTACAAATGTATCATGTATACCTTATTAACCCTATCAAGACCAACTTGAGGGTATTTTGATCGTTCATAGGCCCAAGGGGCCGGGGGGGGGGGGGGCGCGGGGGCACATTATGCCCCCTCCATAGTTCTTTAACAAATATTTGACCAATCATTTTCATATCTTGCAAGACGAGAGAGCAACTCAGTCTCCACATACTTTATTCTTTCTATGTATTATGAGGATGACAAAGAAGAGTTCTTTGTCATACTCATGGAAATAATACACACATCATACATGTCATATCTAAATTAAAACAAGTGCAAAGCGGGAGCCGAAATTGTCGAATATATTAACCTAAAAACAATATGTTTTAAGTTTTTTTTTGTGTTGTTCTCATAAAAAGGATACATATCACATCAGACAAATAATTGTCATTAACTAACTTGATAATGCAAGTGTGAAGCGTGAAATAAATTCATATATAAAGAATACATTATATCTGAAAAAAGAAAACCTTTGTTTTTTTGTAATCCTCGTGCACAAGATAGCTTTTTGTAGCTTACCCAAACAAATAAGGTGAGCGTGAAGTACAAATTTTAGATTTATTTACCTGAAGGCTCTACATTTTGAGCGCTATGTGCTCAAAACATGATTAATATAATCTCATCACCACCAATTGTGAAAGGATAGAGGGGCCGCGAAATAGTTAAAGAAAGAGGTTAAGAGAAAAATAAGAGAGAGAAAGAGACATGCTTCTTTCTATTTCCCTCGAATTCTTCTCTCAGCCTCTCTTTCTCTCCATTTCTCTCTCTCTCTCTCTCACTCTTGCGCGCTCTGTCTCTCTCTCACACACCAACCTACACACACACACACACACACACAAATTGAGATCGAGAGGGGAATGTCAAAGAGAGATTCTGAGACGATAAATAAACCTCTAACAAAAAGTTTCGCAAATCGACTTTAGGCCATGATAACTCTACAGGTACGCTTTAGTTATTCCCGATATTCATACCATTGAAAAGATAATATATTCCCCTTTTTATTGATATCATATTTGTAGTGATTGTGTCATGCTTCAATGCACAGATTATCAGAATATGGAGAAAAGTAAAACGTCAAATGTTGTAAAATGCACTTTTATTGATCACATTGAAGTTCCGCAACACCAATTTAGACCCTAATAACTTTTGGGGTATTTTATAATTTTTAATTGATTTTTATACCATTGTCAAGTTCATTTATTCTTCTTTTTATTGATATCTAATTTGTCATGGTGATGTCATGCCTGGGTCCACAGAACCCCTGAATACCACCTGAATGCAAGGCAAAGTAAAAGATAATGTTCAGTTTGAATGTTCTGTAACACAACTTTGAACCTTTATATTTTAATGTGGGTTTTAATCATTATCAATTTTTGTAGCATTGAGAAGTTCCTTTATTCTTCTTTATATTGATACCCTATTTGCAAGGGTAACATCATGTTTGAATGCACATAATTCATGAATATAATGCAAAGTAAAAAGTGAAAAGTTGCGAAATGCATTGTCATTCCTCAAATTGAGTATCTCCCAATATACAACAATAGTCACAATAGGCATTCAATTTGCAACATTTGACTTCTGACTTGTCCTAACATTCAGGTTTTCTGTGCATACAAGAACAATAATATTGTTACAATTATGGTATCATTCAAAAGAAGAATGAATGAAATTGACAATGGTATAAAATTGAATAACAATGACAAAATACCCAAAAGTTATCAGGGCCTAAAGTCGAGTTGTGGAATTCAATTTGATCAATCAAACTGCATTTTACAACATTTGAGTTTTTACTTTCCTCCATATTTTGACATTCTGTGCATTGAATCATGACACAGTCATTACAAATGGGATATCAATAAAAAAGGGGAAAAATTATATTTCCAATAGTGTGACTATCAGGAATAACTAAAGCATACCTGAAAAGTTACCATGGCCCAAAGTCGATTTGCGGAACTTTTCGTTAGGGGTTTAATAAAAAAGGGAATTTGAAGAAGTATGTGTGAATGAAGTGTAACACTGAAAACCTAACCTCGACCGTCAATGGAC
Organism: Paracentrotus lividus; assembly: GCA_940671915.1. NCBI lineage: Eukaryota > Metazoa > Echinodermata > Echinoidea > Camarodonta > Echinidae > Paracentrotus > Paracentrotus lividus. The sequence continues at coordinate 8,670 of CALNVZ010002841.1, forward strand.
CGACTAGCTTTAAAGCTAGTCGGTCAAGACGGACTAGTTTTAAAGCTAGTCTGTCATGTTAGTCGGTCGATACGGACGAGCATACAACTGAATCTACATCTCTCAACTTGACGGACGAGCTTTAAAGCTCGTCCGTCAAGCTTGAGGCTAGTCCGTCGACGTGACCGACTAGGTTAAAAAAAAAAGGTAGGTAGGTAGGACAATTTAGCCATTAAAATGACTGACTAGCTTTTGATACAAATAGTTGCAATGTCGTTTCAATGTACATTCTCTATTTATTCTGTTTCCGAGCATAATCAAGTTGATACATTCTGAAACAAAGGTTGTTTTGGCTTGACAATCTGAAAGCTTGCGAGACATAACATCTATCACGACAAGTATGCAATTCACGAGTACCGGTAGATTCCAAATATTGTTCTCCATTTTTCAATTAAACCCAAGAACCCGATATTTTCTTACAGATTGCTGGTAAATGCCCGGCTTAGCAACAACAGTGAATAGAAGTTGGATACAATCAACATTCTCAAACAAAGATTGTTTTGGCTTGACAATCTGAGAGCTTACGATTGCCGACATAACATCAATCATGAAAAGTATGCCATTCACGAGTAGGTTAGAAATATTGTTCAATTCTTAATTACAGGCTAATTGAATACTTCGTTACTTTAGAACCCATGAACCGTCTATTCTTATAGATTGCTAGTGAATGCCGGGCTTAGCAACAGCAGCGAATAGAAGGCGGTACAATTGATTGAATAACATGCGCATTGCGAAAAGGACATCACTATTAGTTGCATTATTTGTATGTGAATTCCATTTAATGAGCAAACTATACAGACGCGCAGACACGATATATTAGTACCCCGTAAAGCTTAAGATTTTGATTATAATGGCGATCTCCTTCGAGTGACATGACTGTGTGAGTACTCTTTTTTAATTCCTTATGTTTCAGTTCACAGCGTTTTTTTTCCACATAGATTAATGCTATAATCACGAACGCCATATCAATTTATACATTGTGTGTATCAACAACGATAATAAAAATTACAATAAATTATGAGAATCGAAATTTAATTCTAATAATAAATATAGGCGCCACTTTTCTTTTAGATTACTTGGGCGATATTTTGAAAAGTGAACCTTTTTGGGAAAAAATAAAGTTTTTCCATTTTTGTTTTTAAGCTGCACATTCATATAGAGCATTGTCTGAAGTTTCATGAAATGCATTTTTATCCTAATTTTACAAAATTTTCATGCTCATTTGCATAAATTAACATGCAAAAAATTTGAAAAGAAAAATGGTACGTAAAATATTATTTTTTTGACCCTGACTTGATTGTATATGCTGGTCTTCTTACTTTGATTATTGTCATTATATCCTTTTTTTAACTTCATTCCTTTAAATTTAACTGAAAAATAATGGTGTTGAATTGATTGTTTTAAGATAATTAATTAAAGAAATTAATTGCCATCAAATGTCACACACGTGACCCCAAAACACGAAAAGTTAACGCCCCCCGAAAACCATAGTTCTATTATTATTACAATTTTTTCTCCAAAGCTAGATATAATGTGCCTTACATCTCACCAAATATGAAGTCATGATAGCTGTTAATTAAGTTATTAATTAACTTTGAAATTGGTCACACACGTGACCCACGGGTCACGTGTGTGATCAACTATGGTCATGCCTTAAAAAAAGGGACCAGGCTATTCGGCCATTCTTTGAAGGGGACATAATAAATTTTTGCTTTTTGATTTTAAGCTGCATATTCAAATAGAGCAATGTCTGAAGTTTCATGAACTGATGTTTTTTGTGATTTTTGCAATTGTTAATGCTCATTTGCATAAATTAACATTAATGATAATTAAATGGAAAAACGGCAAATAAAATATCATTTTTAACCCTGACTGGAATGGATATCCTGACTTCCTTACTTGGATTACTGTCATTATATTATTATTTACCTCTATTCAGGTCAGGTCAGGTTCTTTTTTTTACCTGCTACTGGTAACCATGTAAATCCAGTACTACCTGTTTCATGGTCGGGTTGTCGGCGAATAAACCGGCGCACCCACCTGGGGCAACTCAGGTGTGGAGGGTGTGTGGACCCCCAGCAGGATTAAAAATAAGACCTGTCAAAGGGCGGATGAGTTGCTTGTCAACCAACGGCCATCCATAGCAGAAAGGAACTGGAGACCCTACTGCTTATTATCCAAGTCGAACACCATGAGTCACAACATCTTATCAAATTCGAGAAACAGCGTTAACAGGACTGGAAGCCTGAGTGCCGAAGGTGCTGCTCTCGGCAGGGATTCATTCTGATCAGACAAAGGTACAGAACGAGTGCCAAAAACTGCAGATGCTACCCAGGTGCAGATATTGGTTCTGACCATAACCTTGTCATTATGAGACGCAGCATTGACCCTTAAGAAATTGAAAGAAGGAAGGTTAGAAGGAAATGGAACCTAGATAAACTGAAGTGTGACAATGGTCCATACAGAATAGCTACAAATGACAGGATGATGGCCACCAATACAGAGAATGTCCCTAAGGATGAACCTGAGGCTTACTGGACCCGGCTGGAAGAAAACATCAAAGAGAGTGCAAAGAAGACCATCGGCTTCTCTCAAAAGTCAAAACCCAGAAAACATGGGTAACCCAGGCTATGCTTGTTAAAATGGAAGAAAGGAGACGATGGAAAGGGGTGAACACCACTGAAGGAAAACATATGTATCGGCAATTAAATAACGAACTTCGAAAGAGAGACAGACAAAGCAAGAGAACAATGGCTCAAAGAGTAATGTGAGGAAATTGAATCTTAGAGAAAAGGGGGAGAATTGATATGCTGTATACCAAAAGTCAGGAAGCTTAATGGAACAGACCAGAAAAAGCTAACAAGCCAAGGCATTGATACAAAAACTGGTGAAAGATTGACAGATAATTCAGACATTCAACGTAGATGGGTGGAACACATCAAAGAACTGTATGATAAAGATGCAAAGCCAGATGATATACACATAGGAAGTGAAGAGATTGTAGATCAAGATGACATTGGCCCACACTTGCTCAGCTCTGAATATGTAAAGCCATTGATGACATAAAGGGAAAGAGAGCATATGGTAATGACGAACTACCAATTGAACTTTTCAAGAACCTAGATGGAAAGATGAGAGAAGAGCTGGAAAGATTGTGTGTAATCATCTATGAAACAGGAAACTGCCGAAAGACTTCCTTAGAACAGTCATGATACCAATACCAAGAAAAATAATGCAACAAAATGCTCAGATTTCGCACTATAAGTTTGATGCCATGCATCAAAGATTGTCCTTAAAATTGTTACAAGGAGAATGATCAAGAAAGCTGAAGACTTCATAGGATGCGATCAATTTGGTTTTCGGAGTGGACTTGGCACTCGTGAGGCTATAGCAGTCATGAGAATCCTTTGTGAGCGTAGTCTAGAAGTACGGAAGGATTTAAATATTGCTTTTTGGACTACGAAAAAGCATTTGATCGAGTGAACTGGGTTAAGCTACTGGATGTGTTAAAGTCTGTTGGAGTAGACTGGAAGGAAAGACGCTCATCAAAAACTATACCTAGAACAGACAGTGTGCAAAGAACAGCACATGGTGACTCCGAACCAGGGAGTATTGGGAGAGGAGTTCGACAAGGCTGCCCACTTTCTCCCATCTTGTTCAACGTCTACGCCGAAGCAATGGTGCAAGAAGCATTCGCAAACATGAAAGATGGCATCATTGTAGTGGAAAAGAGTGAACTCTGTAAGGTTTGCTGATGATAAGGCCATTGTGAGCGATAGTGAAGAAGGCCTTCAACGACTTATGGACTCGCTCGTTTCAGTGGGAGAGGACTTCGGAATAGGATAAATATCAACAAAAAAAAGTAAGGAAGTGACAAGGTCACAGGAGTTATCTAACATTGAAGTCAGTGGAAGAAACTGGAGCAGGTTAACCACTTCACTTACCTTGGAAGTGTCATCTCTAGTGATGCCTACAATACTAGGGATTAAAAACTCGTACAATGCTAGCCAAGAAAGCATTCACAAAGCATAATAGGGTTCTGACAGCGAAAAGGCTAAATCAAAACTTAAGAAAGAGACTAGCCAAATGTTTGGTTTGGAGTGTGGCATTGTATGGCTCTGAGACCTGGACCATCAGGAAGGCAGAAGAAAGGATGGCTTGAAAGTCTAGAAATGTGGGTATGGAGGCGAATGGGGCAATCAGCTGAAAGATAAAGTAACAAATGATGAGGTATTAAAGCGAGTGAAAGAGGAAAGGAATCTGCTGAAAATCATCAGAGACGCAAGAAGAACTGGTTAGGACACATTCTGAGAGGAGAAAATATGCTACGAGACGTACTTGAAGGGAAAATGAATGGCAAAGGGGGAGAGGACGACCAAGAACCGGGATGGTGTCTGATCTGAAAGGCAACTTAACTTATGGAATGATGAAGAGGAAAGCAGAAGATCGAGAGGGATGGAGAAAGGACTGACTATTGACTATATGGTGTGTGGACCTGCCCCATTGGCAGAACACCCAAGAAGAAGACCTCTATTCCTTTTAATCTAACCCCCCCAAATATTGTTGTTAAATTGATCATATATATTGAGATAATCAACCCTGGAAATTAATTGCCCTCAAATGTCACACAAGTGACCAGAAAACACAAAAAATTTAAGCCCCGTCTTAACCATGGCTCTGGTATTATTATTATTTCTCCAAAGCTAGATTTAATGTATTTTGCATCTCACTAAATATGAATCCATGACAAGTTTTAATTTGATTATTAATTAGCAAACAAATTGGTCACACACGTGACCCACTGGGTGGGGGCGGTCATAAAGGTCTGATTATTTTCACTTCATTGGCTGAACTTAATTTGTAATAAGAAATACAATGGAAATGCTTCTTTTTGCCTTTTTCTCAACTTGTATTAACTCCGTTTGAGTTCGGTATATTCAATTCATGTTGAAACAATGTTGACCAAATATCATGTACATTTACTGATGATGTCGAATAAATTTAAATTCAATTCAATATATAATGAAACAATCATTATATAACATATATATCGAATATATTTTCAATTTGACACATTATTATATGCTCCAATGCTCCAATTTATATAAGATAAATGTGAACTTATATATAAAAGCATTATACTAATTCTTTGTTTGCAATGGCGGAAGGGAACAGGCTGCGATTCCATGGTTACACAACACATGAGGGAACGAGAGGTTCACGGTTCACGTGACCGGCTGACTGGGAAGACGGTGCTCAACCCAGAGGCACAGGAAACAGTTTCCTGGGCCATTGGTTCCCTACGCAAGATCTGGTAATCGCAGCCTGTCCCCAACGCCTGTTCATGGTGCTCTTGGCCATTCCTCTCCGGGAGGGATATTGGAAAATTATTATATTTATTACAGAAACGGTACCAAAAAACAACCCTCCAAATCCCCACATTTTTTTTTATTTTTTTATTTTTTTATTTTTTGCCTGGCCGAATAAGACTCCTGGCACGTGATTTATGATTTCTACTTTCCTTATGACTCTACAATTCAATTCAATTCAATTAATGGTTTATTGCTCCTAACAACAAAGGATACACGATTAGCAGCCGATTCGCAGAAATATGCATGTTTATAGTTAAAATTACGTAAATGCAATACAGCCATTCCATTTGGACTCGCCAGAAGAACAGTTAACAAGTTCATTCCGTTGAGCTTGCAATATAGATGGAGTTTGTAATAAACGATTTACAACTAGGTTCCAAGAAAACATGCAACAACATAAGTGTTACTGAAAGAGGGCATTCCAGCTTATTCATTTTATTCTATATTTCATTCTGTAAGATTATATTTGTTTAATTGTTGCATGTTTTTAATGAATGAAAATAAATACAATACAATACAAAAAGGCCGACGAAAAGTTCTTGAGCAATTACTTCAAACGTCGGAAAACATGCACTCCATCTCTTTGAAAATACAAATGTTCTTGCAAATTGAAGCTGTGAGCTGGATACGTATGAAGCACTTGTCATCCGCTGAACCCTCTGTCTAGCGTTCGCGTTAAATGTTCGCACATTCTTGACTTGCGACCTGTGAAATGACGCTTTTATGTTATTATAAAACAGGTGAGGTAATATGCTTGAAAAGGATATGTAAAGGTGACCTTGATATATTAAGAGCCTCATCCACTGCTTGGCGACAATCCTTAGTTTTAGCGGCCGATCGACCCAAATCCTTAGAGCCTGCGTGGATGATCAGTATTGCTGTTCGAAAGCCGGTTGAAGCCGCAGCAGGCTCTGTAATTGCCGCGGGCTGTCGCGAAAAGTTCCCCCTTCTCACCCGTATACAGTCCAACTCACAGCCCGAAAATCCCAGGACCCGACAGCCCTGGAAAAAGCCTGCCTCACGAAACTGTCACCGTACACCCAAACCCGGTGAGACCGGACACCTATTTAAAAGATAAGAAAAACAAATTCCTTCCGAGTATGGAGTTCTTCCTGAAAATAATTTCTAATCATAGCTACACAACAAATACATATTCGGATACCTTCTGCTTATTTTCTGCAGTCAGATTTGATTCTTTGTCTCATTGTGACGAAAATTGTCTCAAAATATGCAGAAGCCCAACGAATAGCCATCACTAAAGATTTTCCATGTATAACCTCTCCCTCAAACTTATTGCCCAGCAGTTAAAAATCTAATTGACTTTGATTGGAATGTAACCTGTAACCGTATCACCTACGGATTCTTCCCGGTTACAGAGCGGGCAGGATACTTTCCCGTGTCCCCGGACACCGCAGTAGATAGGCCCCTGGATAGAAAGCTCTAAAGTCTATGTTATTGTTTACATACAGAGCATTCTCGTACTAAATTTTGCTTACTCATTATTTGACACGATGAAAACACATTGTGTAATTATTAATCGTCTACGTACGACCTGGCAACAATCACTTGGCCCTATATACAGATATATATAATCCTATTTTGTGTGAGAAACCAACCTCTTTTATTTTTCTTCCCCTCAAGTCATCTTCTTCTTACTTAAAAAATTGTTTGTTTGTTGTTGTTGTTTTTGTTTTTGTTTTCTTTTGTGTTGCCTCGACTTTCCCGTATCTCTCACATTCCATGTTAATATTCTCCTATTCAGTAACATTTCCGCTTTTAAAAGTGAAATTCGCATGCATATTATGAATAATGATGTGGAAAATAAATTCAATTCAAAAGGGAGCCAAAATCGATAAAGTCTATTCCCCTTTCCATTCGTTTTATTTTTTTATTTTATCAATTTTTTTCTTTTCTTTTCTTTTCTTTCTTTCTTTTCTTTGATTTTTTGGTTTGTTTGCACTTAAGAATTAACCTTGTGGGGATAAAGGCGAGGCTCGGTTTGAGCCAGCCTAAGAGGTTTTAGGAAGGGCCTCAGAAGGAACTAGGACTAAAACTCCCTGAGATATGGAATTATTTCTGAACGACCCTAAAGCACCAGGCGCCTTCAATCGCGGTAGCCCGTACCGTGGCAGCGTCCCGGGGCTACAGGTGCCCCCTGGTGCTAACTATACACTGCCCCGTCGGTTAGCGATTAGCGATGGGGGCTGGTCGGTTTACCTGATGCCCTACTAACGACCCCACAGCCAGGTAGCTCGACTGAATTTATTGCTAAAGAGTTCGCTCACAAGGGCGGGGAATGACATGTTTGTGGGGTTAGAACTAACATAAGTTAACCCGATGATAAAAGTGACTCACCAGGTGGAGCTCGACCCAGGCCTCCTCCGATTCGGCGTTCCCAGCGATAAGGTAATATTGGCCGTCCGAGTCGTGGGTTCCTGACGCTCATGCCATGACGAAGTGCCCGGGTTGTGCCTCGTACTACGTCCCTGCTAGTCACCCTGGCTGAGTTATATTGTTTTGACTCTATCCTTTGACTTTGCGTCCTACTGATGCATGGGACTTGACCATCTCGAGAGTCAATTTTCGGTATATTGTCTATAAACTATTCTCCTTTGAATCAAGATTTCTTGCAACTCCGTTAATAATTATACAGCGTCTAATCATGTGCAAAGAACAGCGATATCTGTGCAACGTATGTAGAACTAACAGAATGTGTAATCTACTAATTGTTTCAAAGTAATGGTTAATAAATTATCTCCTCCGCATTCACAGTGATATCAAGTTTAAACATACGTTTTGTCGTATATATTGAAGAGCCGTAGAAAAGTAAACCGAACTCAACGGAGAAAAAGAAGAGAATGATTAATTTATCCCTGAAATGCGCACCTGCGAAAAACAACTTGTTTACGAATTCCGCTAGTGCATTACAATGCGCGCCGCCTATTGTCCTTTCCCAAATACGCGTGAGAAGACTTTGCCCTATATGTAAATTACAAGAAATGCGGGTCAGGCTGGAAAACATCCTGTTATTGACATCAAAATATTTAATCAAGGGCGCGCTATTCGCGTATTTCAGACCTACCTCATTGTATTCTATTACAATTGAGTTTATTTTCTTAATCAAAAAATAAACGTATTAATTTAGCATTATTATGCTCCAAAATGGTTCTGCACTAAGTTTTGCGAAAAAAAAACAAAAAACAAACAAACAAAACAAAACAACAACAACAAAAAGAACAAACAAAACAAAAGGTCGAAAAAGCAAAGAAATACATAAGAAATTCATAAAACAATGAAATACACAAGGAATTTAGTTCGATATCAAATTTTTTTCCCAAGTACAATTCTTAGGAATCCTATAAAGATTATGCAAACACAAAATTAGCATTCCAGAAGCTGTAGTTTGTCAATTGAATATGCAGCTTAAAATCAAAAAGCAAAAATTTATTTGTGTGACCAACTATGGTCATGCCTTAAAAAAAAGGGACCAGGCTATTCGGCCATTCTTTGAAAGGGGACAAAATAAATGTTTGCTTTTTGATTTTAAGCTGCATATTCAAATAGAGCAATGTCTGAAGTTTCATGAACTGATGTTTTTTTTGTGATTTTTGTAATTGTTAATGCTCATTTGCATAAATTAACATTAATGATAATTAAATGGAAAAACGGCAAATAAAACATCATTTTTAACCCTGACTGGAATGGATATGCTGACTTCCTTACTTGGATTACTGTCATTATATTATTATTTACCTCTTATTTCCTTTTAATCGGGGTCATCCCGATAAGCGCGGGTCCTATAGTCCGCGGGTCCGATAGTCCGCGCGGTCCGATAGTCCGCGGACCGATAGTCCGCGGTTCGATATTCCGCGGGTCCGTTAGTCCGCGGGAGGGGGGGGGGTGGGTTGGTGATGTCTGTTACTCTGAAGGTTCGTTATTCCGAAAATAGAATGAGGTTCGTTAGTCCGAAAATAGAAAAGGTTCGTTATTCCGAAAATAGGAAAAGGTTCTTTATTCCGAAAAAAGAAAAAGGTTCATTATACCGAAAATAGGAAAAGGTCCGTTAGTCCGAAAATAGAAAAGGTTCATTATTCCAAATTTTTGTTATATCCAAAAATAGAAAAGGTTTGTTATTCTGAAAATAGAATGAGGTTCGTTATTCCAAATCGTTAGTCCAAAAATAGAAAATGTTTGTTATTCCGAAAATATTAAAAGGTTCGTTAGTCCAAAAATAGAAAGTGTTCGTTATTCTGAAATTTCTTTATTCCAAAAATAGAAAAGGTTCGTTATTCCTAATTTTCGTTATTCTTCAAAAGTTTAACTCTAATTTATAAAGAGGAGGACAAGAGAATTTCAATTTATGGCCCTCCTTTTCTTGCTATCGCATGTTTTTTTTCACATGTATATTGAGATTATTATAAAATTGAAAAGGAAATATAGAATATATCAAAGTGATCATTATAATGTCAACAATTTTCTCTTTTTTTTGGGGGGACAGGGAGGCCGAGTGGGTAACTTGCCTTGCTTTCAAATCATTTACGAATAACGAACTTTATTGCATTTTGGGAATAATGAACCTTCGGATTAACAAACCTTTTCTATTTTATGAATAATGAACCTTTTTGTATTTTTGGATATAACAAGAATTTGGAGTTACGAACCTTTTTCTATTTTCGGAATAACGAACCCTTTTCTATTTTCGGAATAACGAACCTTTTCTATTTTTGGATATAACAAAATTTTGGAATAACGAACCTTATCTTTTTCGGTATAATGAACCTTTTTCTATTTTCGGAATAACGAACCTCATTTTATTTTTCGGAATAACGAACCTTTAAAGTAACAAACATCATCCCCCCCCTCCCCCGCGCGGACTATCGGACCCGCGGACTAACGGACCCGCGGACTATCAGACCCGCGGACTATCGGACCCGCGGACTATCGGACCCGCGGACTATCGGACCCACGGACTATCGGGCTGTAGCCTTTTTAATCTACCCCCAAAATAATGTTGTTAAATTGATCATATTAAGATAATCAACCCTGAAATTAATTGCCCTCAAATGTCACACAAGTGACCAGAAACACAAAAAGTTTATGCCCCGTCTTAACCATGGCTCTGGTATTATTATTATTATTTCTCCAAAGCTAGATTTAATGTACTTTGCATCTCACTAAATATGAATCCATGACAAGTTTTAATTTGATTATTAATTAGCAAACAAATTGGTCACACACGTGACCCACTGGGTGGTGGCGGTCATAAAGGTCTGATTATTTTCACTTCATTGGCTGAACTTACTTTATTTAGCATTATTATGCTCCAAAATGGTTCTGCAATAATTTTGCGAAAAAAAAAACAACAACAACAAAAAGAACAAACAAAACAAAAGGTCGAAAAAACAAAGAAATACATAAGAAATTCATAAAACAATGAAATACACAAGGATTTAGTTCATATCAAATTTTTCCAAGTACAATTCTTAGGAATCCTATAAAGATTATGCAAACACAAAATTAGCATTCCATAAGCTGTAGTTTGTCAATTAGAACAAAAATTATGACTTCAGGCAATGCGTAAATTAGCATAATTAATTCATATAAAATGAATTATTATTATTATGGGAAAATTAACAGTGCTTTCTTTAAGTTTACATCACACACTACCATCGTGTAACTTTTCGGCGCGCTCGCGCGATGAACAGCCGAGATCTTATAGGGGGCATCATGGCCCCCCTCCCTCTGCGCCCCTCCCCCAGTCTTGACAGCTACCAAAGCACCCCATTGACTGACTAGAGTTGAGTTCATAAAAGTTTTACCACAGTGGATATAATTGCACAAAAAATGTACATTTACTGCACGTATATATATAATATATTCATTTTTCTGTACAGTTTGCTATAGGTCACACACGTGACCCACCAGAATGTCACACACGTGACCCCACATCACGATATAAAATAATATATAAAAAAAGAAATTTCAGAGATGACTCCTATCTAGTGGTATTTTTTGTTCAACGGGTCCATAATGCATATCTCACAGCAATAAGAACATTTCATCATTTCAAAACTCACAGGAATTTAAAAATGCAAATGAACTTTCAAAATCATGCCGTTCTGTGAAGTCACACACGTGACCCACTTATTTTGACCTCTGACCTTGAACATGCATATTGTAAGTATTAAAAAATATATCCAAATGGTAGCCAACAAAATGGCTACAGCCCGATAGTCCGCGGGTCCGATAGTCCGCGGGTCCGATAGTCCGCGGGCCCGTTAGTCCGCGGGTCCGATAGTTCGCGGGGGGGGGGGGGGGGGTGATGTTTGCCACTCTGAAGGTTCGTTATTCCGAAAAATAGAATGAGGTTCGTTATTCCGAAAATAGACAAAGTTCGTTAGTCCGAAAATAGAAAAGGTTCGTTATTCCGAAAAAACGAAATGTTCGTTATTCCGAATTTTTGTTATATTAACAAATAGAAAAGGTTCGTTATTCCGAAAATAGAATGAGGTTCGTTATTCCGAAAACAAAAAAGGTTCGTTAGTCCGAAAATAGAAAAAGGTTCGTTATTCCGATTTTTTGTTATATCCAATAATAGAAAAGGTTCGTTATTTCGAAGGTCCGTTATAACGAAAATGTTATTACTAAAAAGTATCTTCCGATAAAGAATAAATTTCGCTCATAATGTTTTTGAATAATTTCTTTCATAAATAAAATGCGGAATGGATACAATTGCGAAATTAATTATTTAGTTATGGCGTGAGAACAGCCCGATTTTTGTAGCGAAACTTATTCTTTTTCGGAAGAAGTCGCCGTCGATAACGTTGGGAAATAAATTCTTCATTAAATAAAGATGGAACGAAAGCAATTGCGGAATGAATTATTTAGTGGTGGACTGTTTAACGGCCCGATTTTAGAAGCGAAAATAATTCTCTATCAGTAGAAGTCGCCGTTGATAATTTTGTGAAATGAATTCTCCGAAAATCAAATTTAAACAGCACTAGCTGTTAAATAATGGCAACCCATTCCCCATCCTATCTGGAGGTTATTCACGGGTGACCAACACACAGTCCCCAACATTCTTAATCCATTCGCTCTGGCAGTTACAATAGCTCAGATAAAATCAAAATCAAGATGCTTGATCCACACCACTTCTTGATGCAACACAGCTTTGCCCAGAAAATACACATGTAGGCCTATCGGTCCTCCGCTGAGTCTTTTATTGCATAATCTCCCATCATTTTTTAATTGCAACACCGTTTTTGTTACTAAAATAATTATATTTCAATTTCGGAATAACGAACCTCATTCTATTTTCGGAATAACGAACCTTATCTTTTTTCGGAATAACGAACCTTTTTTTGATATAACAAAAATTCGGAATAACGAACCTTTTCTATATTCGGAATAAAGAACCTCATTCTATTTTCGGAATAACCAACCTTTTCTATTTTTGGATGCAACAAAATTCGGACTAACGAACCTTTGCTTTTTTTTCTCGGAATAACGAACCTTTTTCTATTTTCGGACTAACGAACCTTTTCTATTTTCGGACTAACGAACCTTTTTTTATTTTCGGAATAATGAACCTCATTCTATTTTTCGGAATAACGAACCTTCAGAGTAACAAGCATTACCCCCCCCCCCCCGCGGACTAACGGACCCGCGGACTATCGGACCCGCGGACTATCGGACCCGCGGACTATCGGACCCGCGGACTAACGGACCCGCGGACTATCGCGCCCGCGGACTATCGGGATGACCCCAACAAAATATATTAGCAATATATAAACATTAAATCTGTATATCTTTAAAATTGTTAGAGTTATAGCCTATTAAAGTCAAGATTTTGCATAATTTCGGTCACACACGTGACCAAGAATGGTCCACTTGTATCTGAAAGAAAAGAATATTGAATTAGAGGCACGACTTTGGGATTCTGAAGTGGCTCTCAAGGATAAGTGTACAGGGTGTTTCCGAAAAAAGGAAACCCAACTTTGATCAACAATAATGTCAACAATATTCCAATGGTGATTATGAAATTTATATCACTGTAAAGTGCAACTCATTGCCATTCTAATGACACCTCGCTCACCTCACCAATGTCACGCATCACTAAACCCCATTGTTTTGAAAAGGTCTTGTAAAATTGTGCGTGGTTCACTTTCATGCACCTTGAGATGGTTTGTGTGAATGTGCCTGGAAAGGAAACCGAACTTTGAACATCAATAACTTCAAGAATATTTCAGTGGTGATTAAGAATTTAATATCACTGGAAAGTACAACTCATTACCATTCTAATGATACCTCTCTCAGCTCACCAATATCATGCATCACTGAACCCCATTGTTTTGAAAATTGTCTCGCAAAATTGTGATTCTCTTGTGGTTCTCTTTCATGCTCCTTGAGATGAGTTGCTTCAAAGATTCCTAACAAATCTAAGTAAAGCATTCCAGTGACTTAAAATAAATGAGTTTGATAAATGGGTTGGAAATTTTTACTTATTTAGTCCTTTAATCTTACCATCCAGGTAATTTCAACATGTTACTGGTCACGACAACCCAGAGAACCTTCAGTTCCCCATGGATAATGTAAGAAGCATGACAGTGCATCAATCACAATTCTGCAAGATATTTTCAGAACAATGGGGTTCAGTGATGCGTGACATTGGTGAGCTGAAAGAGATATCAATACAATGATAATGAGTGGCACTTTCCATTGATATAAACGTCATAATCACTACTGTCATGTTTTAAAAATGATTGATGATGAAAGTTGGGTTCCCTTTTTAGGAACATTGCAGCAACCCATCTCAATGAGCGTGAAAGTGAACCACTCACAATTTTGCAAGACATTTTCAAAACAATAAGGTTCAGTGATGAGTGACATTGGTGAGCTGAGCCGGGTATCATTAACATGGTAATGAGTTGCACTTTCCAGTGATATAAATTTTATAATCACCATGGTAATATTTTTTAAATTATTGATGATCAAACTTGGGTTTCCTTTTTTCTGGGTCACCCTGTATAGGCCGAAAATGCAAAAGCAGGTACGCCTACAAAAAAAAGTACTGATGATGCAAGCCATGGCGGCGACCCCTCGGCCCTTGCCCCCATAATTTGATAATTGCCATAATGTTAACTGATTGTGCCTCCTGTATTAATTCCTGTCTTCTGATTTATATCATCATATTACAAAAGAAAAATTTGGCTCGAATTCTTGTGACAAAATGCATGTTTTTTGAATCGTATCTTCAAAGTGTCTTCTGATATTTCAGATTTGACGTCTCTGACAAGCTGGTGAAGCCATATTAAATTCGTCCGTCATGCTAGTCTGTCAAGACAGCAGCAAGATCATCGCGGCAGAAAAGCGCGACGGACTAGCTTTTACACCATGACCGACTAGCTGTAAAGCTAGTCCTGCTCAAAAGCTCGTCAGTCTGGGCATCGCTACGACTAGCTTTTATGCTAGTCCGTCAAACTAGTCGGTCACGACAGACGAGCTTTAAAATTAGTCTGTCGTGACCGACTAGCTTTAAAGCGAGTATGTCATGACCGACTAGCTTTCTGGAAAGCTAGTCCGTCGTGACCGACGAGCATTAAAACTATTCCGTTTTGACGGACTAACTTGACGGACTAGCTTTTAAGCTAGTCCGTAGAGACGGGCAAGTTTTAAAGCTAGTCTTTAATAACCGGGTTTTGTTAAATGAAATCTAGTCCGTCGTGACCGTTAAAGCTAGTCAGTCTGGGCATCACTACGACTAGCTTTAAAGCTAGTCTGTCTACCCGTTTAGGTTTTCAGTGAAGAATAAAAGACAGATAAAGATGGGCAAAGTGTGCGAGGGTGTGTGCGACCGTGCGTGTGGATTTGTGTGTGCATAGGAGTATTGATGTGTGTGCGAGTGTGTGTGTGCGCGCGCGCGTGCGTGTGGCTACTAGCCAGTTGCCTCAAATAGATTGCGCAGTCTCAGAAAGATTATTTATAGTTTATTCCGTTATGGTGCAATTAAATCCTAATGAAAAGGATACCAAAATATGCTAGGGGGGGGGGGGGGTAATTGAAGCAATACATATCTTGAAACCCAAGATTCAGTTTTCATACTCCAAGCAAAACTTCATACTGATGGGACTTTTTTGTTTTTTTCTCACTCTTTAAAATAATTTGATAAAAATTATAACATCCCAAAATCTTTCAGGGCCTTAGGTCGAGTTGCGGCTTTCAATTTGATCAATAAAAAATTATTTTGTAACATTTGACTTTTTAATTGTCTCCATATTCTGATATTCTGTGCATTGAAGCACGACACAATCATTACAAATAGGATATCATTAAAAAGGACAATAAATTATCCGTCCAATAGCATGAACATCAGTAGTAACTAAAGCATACCTGAAAAGTTATCATGGCCCAAAGTCAATTTGCGGAACTTTTTGTGAGGGGTTTATATGACACTGTGTAAATTCACTTCATTCGCCTGGGTGTGCAGGAGTACGAGGAGTTCATGGCCCCTTTTCTTTCCTCTCCATTCAGCCACCTAATGCGGCGGTCACAACTCGCCGTACCTTCGACGTGCAACTCCCTACGATGGATTTCGTAGAAAATTCGTGCAGCGTGTGTACCATGCAGGCACGTTGCCTGTACGACGAGCAGGAAGTTTTTCTCATACCCTTACTACAGAAACGCAGGAATCGCAGAAATTGACAAACGACCTGAGCGTGCATTGTGCATGCCGCCAAGGCTACGTTGATTGCACGTGCCCCGTAGCCTACGACGAGTTGTGACCGCCGCAAAAGTTACCGTTCATTCTGTTTTGTTTTGTTTTGTTTGTTTTCGGTGTCTTTGGCTTACATGATAGATGTGTCGCTGCGAATTTTACAGACCTTGTATAATACTTGCATTGTAACAATACACAAGGCTTTGTATTTACAAAGAACAAAATGACTGTGTTTTGGGGGTTTTCTTTGAAAAAAGAAGAACAAACCAAACGCAACTGAGATGGCGTGAAAATTCGTATTATGAATGACGTCGCCGTAAAAACTCAAACGAAACTAAAAAGAATTGTGAACATGGTGTCAACAAAATTCCCTGAAAGACTTATTTTCGTCAAATATCTAATTTTCCTCATTGTTCAGTTGTTCATATAACATAACATAACAATCACGCCACTCGTCCATAACTAAAAAAAACTTGAAAAATGACAGAGGCATAACAATTCTGGAGGATAATATGATTAAAAAAGTAGCAAAGACCTAATTATATAAAGTTGGATTTTTTTGTAAAAATATTTATTTCCTTATGTGAATCGTTTATTTATAGCTTATAATATATCGTTTCCCACGGCATAAAATTTTCGTTCTTGGTATACTTTTTCTTTTGTTATCCCGATGTTATACTGTCAAATGCTTTGTATTGTGGCCGTGGCAAAATCCCGCTCAAAAAAGATGAGGGAATTTCCCATCCTAGTCCACCTGCGGCACCAAATTGTATTTATTTACTTTGATTGTGTACTATGCTGGTTAAAAAGAAAACAGTCCCACTTTATCAATTTGTGGGTATATACACTGAAAACCTAACCTCGTCCGTCAATGGACCGTTTAGCTTTAAAGCTAGTCGGTCAAGACGGACTAGTTTTAAAGCTAGTCTGTCATGTTAGTCCGTCGAGACGGACGAGCATACAACTGAATCTACATCTCTCAACTTGACGGACGAGCTTTAAAGCTCGTCCGTCAAGCTTGATGCTAGTCCGTCGACGCGACCGACTAGGTAGATAAAATTAGCTGGGTGGACCCAGTTTTAATTAAAATGACTGACTAGCTTTTGATACAAAAAGTTGCAATGTCGTTTAAATGTACCTTCTCTATTTATTCTGTTTCCGAGCATAATCAAGTTGATACATTCTGAAACAAAGGTTGTTTCGGCTTGACAATCTTAAAGCTTACGAGACATAACATCTATCATGACAAGTATGCAATTCACGAGTACCGGTAGATTCCAAATATTGTTCTCCATTCTTCAATTACAGGCTAATTGAATACCATGTTACTATAGAACTCAGGAACCCGGTATTTTCTTACAGATTGCTGGTGAATGCCCGGCTTAGCAACAACAGTGAATAGAAGTTGGATACAATCAACATTCTCAAACAAAGGTTGTTTTGGCTTGACAATCTGAGAGCAATACGATAGCCAAAATAACATCAATCGTGACAAGTATGCCATTCACGAGTAAGTTAGAAATATTGTTCCATTCTTTAATTACAGGCTAATTGAATACTTCGTTAGTATAGAACCCATGAACCGTCGATTCTTATAGATTGCTGGTGAATGCCCTGCTTAGCAACAGCAGTGGATAGAAGGTGATTGATTGAATAACATCAAGGAGTTACGAGAGATGGAGTTCCAACTGGCAACTAATTTATTCAAATAGCTGTCACTTTCTAAAGACGCACAAAAGAATATACAGGTTCAATGCTGCCTTTGATGTCTGATCCTCAAAGCCGACAGATTCATGGGGATAACAGAGAAGCGAATTTTGTATAAATAGAATATTGCTTATATTTCACTTTTCATTTGGCTGAATAGCGCCAAAATTGAGCACATGATAAAATGTCAAAATGATAAAACGATATAATATCTTAACATTGGGGTATATTCAATGACAGCACCTTAAATTAGTGAAAAGGGTTAAAAAAATTATCATCCTAGAATCCCCTTTTTAACAATCTTTCGATTATTTCCGGCAGACGAAAATTGAATATGTGCTAGTTGGAATATTGGAAATTATGATGCTATATGTCGGATTAGTGCCCACAAGTGCCCAGTCGATTAATTTTGATTTATATGTCGGAAAATATTATGACATTTCTTTTCGCTTGCCTCACAAAGTATACGCATTGTGCATTGCTCACAACTTTCAGACCAGTGGAAGCGAAAAGTAATTTCTCTTACAAAAGAATATCTCCTTTTGAAAGTGGCCCTACGAGTGCAGGCAAGTATAGGGATCTTTTGTCTACCATTCTGCAAGGGAGATCTAGTTAAGCACATGCCCGACATATTTTCTCCTTGCGGCTTTTAAGCTAGATCAAACGATTCCCGCTTGAAAGATCTCCAATGCTAGTACCTCCTTGATAACATGCTGGCGCATTGCGAAAAGGGCATCACTATTTGTTGCATTATGTGTTTGTGAATTCCATTTAATGAGCAAACTGTACAGACGCACATTTGATATACCCCGTAAAACTTAAGATTTCGATTATAATGGCGATCTCCTTCCTGTGACATGACTGTGTGAGTACTCTTTTTAAATTCCTTATGTTTCAGTTCACAGATAGCGTTATTTTTTCACATAGATTAAAGGCCTGGTCACACCGAGTCCGGTCCGGGTCACGGCACGGGCCCGGTCCGGTTCAACAATGGGCAAAAACGGTCGAAATGAATCGGCCGTGTACTATTGCAATGAGACTGGTCACAACAAACACGAGATGTGCCGTACTAGCCGGAACGGCAACCGGTACGGTTTTTATGGGATCGCTCTTGGAGCGATTTGAGACGGTTTGCCGTACCGGTTACCGGACCGGACTCGGTGTGACGAGGCCTTTATGCTATAATCACCAACGCAAAAAATTATGTCTTGCCAAATCAATTTATAAATTGTGTGTATTTACAACGATGATAACAATCACATTAAATTATGAAAATTGAAATTTAATTCCGATAATAAATATAGTCGCCACTTTTCCTTTAGATTACTTGTATCTGAAAGAAAAGAATATTGGATTAGAGGCACGACTTTGGGATTCTGAAGTGGCTCTCAAGGACAAGTGTATAGGCCGAAAATGCAAAAGCAGGTAGGTCTACACCAAAAAGTCTTGATGATGCAAGCCATGGCGGCAACCATTGGGCCCCGTGTGTCCATTATTTGATAATAGCCATAATGTTAATTAATTGTGCCTCCTGTATTAATTCCTGTCTTCTGATTTATATCACATAATAAAATGTGTTTTTTTTTCTTGCTCAAATTCTTGCGACAAAATCTTTATAATGTCTTCTAATATTTCAGATTTGACGTCTGTGACAAGCTGGTGAAGCAATATTAACCTCGTCCGTCATGCTAGTCCGTCAAAACAGCAGCAAGAACATCGCGGCAGAAAAGCGCGACGGACTAGCTTTTGCGCCATGACCGACTAGCTGCAAAGCTAGTCCTGCTCAAAAGCTCGTCAGTCTGGGCAACACTATATACGACCAGCTTTTATGCTAGTCCGTCAAACTAGTCGGTCACGACGGACGAGCTTTAAAATTAGTCTGTCGTGACCGACTAGCTTTCTGGTAAGTTAGTCTGTCGTGACCGACGAGCATTAAAACTAGTCCGTCTTGACGGACTAACTTGACGGACTAGTTTTCAAGCTAGTCCGTAGAGACGGACGAGTTTTAAAACTAGTCCGTAATAACCGGGTTGTGTTGAAGGAAAGCTAGTTCGTCGTGACCGACTAGTTTTAAAGCTAGTCAGTCTGGCAGTGGCGTATCTAGGGTCAAGTGCGCCCGGGGCAATTGTTGACTTTGCGCCCCCCCCCCCCGGTCTACTCCAGTTTTGCTCAACGATTTGTTTTAGTTCATTGTACCAGTGGCATATATACATGTCCCCAGACCTGGGGATGATTTGCTGTCCATACATACACGTAGCTTATCAATTTTTTATTTCCTCTCAAATATTTTAATTTAATGCGAGCGCGAAGCGCAAGCGGAAAATTTTGAGTTCTTACATTACTCGAATCTTGCATTTCAGAATCATGTATACAGATTTCGTTATCAACGAAAGTACAATAAAAAAAAATGCCTTACCTTCAGGGTGTCAAAAGGCCTTTTGCACAAAATGTTTTGGAAGTTGTAGGCCTATGCATCGGATTCGTTTTTTTAGTAGGAAAATAATAATTTTGAACCTTTTTTGTTGGTCCTCCTCAAATGATTTTGAAACATAATAATGCGAGCGCGAAGCGCGAGCCGAAAATCTAGAGCTCTAAACTAGAATAAACTTTGCAAGGAACAGGTCTTGATACCGAATGGTCATAAAATACCGAAACAAAGACAATTGACTGAGGGACCTTCATGTTTATCTGAAGCGGGAGGGGGGGGGGGGGGGTCAAATTGAATCTTGAAATTGAGGCGCCATATTGATCTTAAACTATTCAAAGGGGGCTCTAAATTAAATTGAAACTCAGGGGATGTCAAATTGGTCTTAAAATTAGGACCAGGAGGGGCACACAATTGATCTTAACATTTATAAAAGGACGCTAAATTGAAAATAAGGGCGCCGATTTGATCTTCAATATAGGCCTATACAGGGGGCGCAAAATTGACCCGAAAATAAGATAGAAGGTACTAAACCTAAAAAATTACTAGAAACTTTGGGGTGCCAAAAAGTTAAACTTAGTGGTGCTATGTAGGGGGCGCCAAAATTAATAATGGGAGGAAACATGATCCCAATATTCACTGTGGATTACCGATCTCCTTTTTCTTCCTCTCCTTCTTCTTCTTCTTTCCTTTCTTTTCCCTTTTTTTTTTCCTTTTCCTTTTTTGCGCCCCCCTGAAGCTCCGCCCGGGGCACGTGCCCCCTTGCCCCCCCCCCTAGATACGCCACTGCAGTCTGGGCATCACTACGACTAGCTTTAAAGCTAGTCGGTCTACCCGTTTAGGTTTTCAGTGTAAATACGTAAATTTAATGCGGGTGTGCAAACTGTGCCCCATCAAAGTCACTGACAGACAAACTATGATGTTTGCCCTTTAAACGGATTGGTCGAATATTCAAGCTTGATCCTGAATTTCAGCTGCACAATTTTATAGGTACATCGTCAACATACAGAGCTAAAATCCCGCCATAATAAAGTTGTGAGTTTATTAAATGTGATTTCTCTTTTTAAAGTAATAGATAAAATGCTCATGCTGCAGTCACATAGACACTTACGTTTAGTTACGTTTTTGTTGCTTTATCCTTATTTTATATTCTATTTCATAATTTCTTATGCTTTTCTTTGTTTTATTGGATGATTGAAATTATCAATATTTCCACTAATGACTCTGATGGGAAAGCATCCGTGGGGATCCACAGAAAGGAAAATAATTTTTGGACACAACCGGACGTAACTCAACGTAAGTGTCTGTGTGACTGCAGCATAAGTTTTCTGTGGTCGCGTAAGCTGTGGCCAAATAATGCTTACGTTAGTTTTTCATATACATGTTAAATTTCCTTTACTCAAGTAATCCGTCTGAAATTAATCTCCGTCTAAACACGAAAAGGTTTGCCAGGATTGTGCTAAACGATATTATTTTTTGTTTATTTAATTCAATTAATTTAATATTTGCTTTAATCAATGAAATACTATCTGCAGGTTTGTTATTTTACATTTATCCCATTTTCTAGTAAATGCTGAGGCGAGCATTAAAAAAATATTTTTCAGACTAGCGGACCTAAGCACTTCGGGCCTTGATATCAAGACTCAGAAATGATGTCTAATTTGGGAATTGGCTTCCGGGGGAGGGAAGGGGGGCCAAGCAAACACAGAACGTTTTCAGAACGTTTTCAAAACGTTTTTTTAAGGTCCTGTACGTCTTCGTCCTAAATGAACGTTTTTAAAACGTTTGTATAACGTTAAAGTGTGGACTTCTCATTATGTCAAAGTTAAGGTTTTTTGAGAACGCTTAAAAAACGTTTTTTGGACGTTACAAAATTAAACGTTTTGTATAGGACGTTTACAAAACGTTTGGTATAGGACGTTTACAAAACGTTTGTCATAGGACGTTTACATAACGTTTGATATAGGACCTTTACAGAACGTTTTATATACGTCCAGTTCAATAAATCGATCAACTTAGAATTTGTTTAAACAAATACCAGAAGTGATCATTATCTTCTCTACGTGCAACTAAATAAAAACAAATAAAAACACAGATCACTAAAATACTATAGGCGATTTCTATATTGAAAGCGAGATTTGTTTGTTTCATTATATGTGTACACGATTCATAAACCAAAAAAAAAAAAAAAAAAAAATCATAAACGATGGTCTTTACACATCAAAGAACGAGCCCGCGCGCCGGGGAATGATCGATGACGTCATCCCAGCAAACACAGAACATTTTCAGAACGTTACAAAATGTTACGATTTAATCAAAACGTTTACAAAACGATTTGATCGAACCTAATAATGAGACTTATTTAAACGTTTTATGAACGTTTTTTATACGTCCAAATGGGACCTTATGCAAATGAGAAGGTGATTAGCATAGAATACGTTAGACATATCGAAATAAACGTGTTTATTGAAATTATTTCCATTTAACAGTAATAAATTCATTCTTTGGTGTTTCATTTTATTGTAATATTGTTCTGAAACACACATAAATATAAAGAAAACTAATTCAGAATTGGAATGTAATAAAATAAATAAAGTAATAACTAACCATCACAAACTATACTTTCAATAAACTATACATTTTATGGAGCTTCATACAGTGTTAAATTCTAATGATATCCAGTAAAGTCTGTTTACAAGCATGATTTAGATTGGAGACCTCCACTCTTAATTGCCATTCCACAAATGGTGGCCAAGGGTTCGAGGTACATGAATCATATAACATATTTGTATTTATTATATTGTTTACACAAGTTTTTAAGAGATTTCCAAAAGGTTTTTTAAACGTTTTCTAGACGTTCTTAGCTTGAAAGCTAGTCCGTCAAGTTAGTCCGTCAAGACGGACTAGCTTTCCAGAAAGCTAGTCGGTCATGACAGACTAGCTTTAAAGCTAGTCGGTCACGACAGACTAATTCTAAAGCTCGTCCGTCGTGACCGACTAGTTTGACGGACTAGCATAAAAGCTATTCGTAGTGATGCCTGAAGAGCTTTTGAGCAGGACTAGCTTGACAGCTAGTCGGTCATGGTGTCAAAGCTAGTCCGTCGCGCTTTTCTGCCGCGATGTTCTTGCTTCCGTCTTGATCGACTAGCATGACGTACTCGGTTTATATGGCTTCATCAGCTTGTCAGAGACGTCAAATCTGAAATATTAGAAGACATTTTAAAGATACGATTAAAAAAAAATGTATTTTGTCACAAGAATTCGAGCAAAAAAGCATTTTATTGTGATATAAAAGGCAGGAATGATATGCTTTAATTTGCATTTTCTGCCTACGCTTGTCCTTCTTGAAAGCCACTTCAGAAATCCCAAAGTCGTACCTTAATCCAATATTCTTTTCTTTCAGATACAAATAATCTAAAAGAAAAATGGGGCCTTTATTTATTATTAGAATCAAAATTAAATTTTCATAATTTAATGTGATTGTTATCATCGTTGTTAAATACACACAATATTTATAAATTGATTTGGCAAGACATAATTTATCGCGTTGGTGATTATAGCATAAATCTATGTGAAAAATAACGCTATAAGTGAACTCAAACTTAAGGAATTCAAAAGTACTCACACAGTCATGTCACACGAAGGAGATCGCCATTATAATCAAAATCTTAAGCTTTATGGGGGTATATCGAGTCTACGTCTGCGTCTGTACAGTTTGCTAATTAAATGGAATTCACATACAGATAATGCAACTAATAGTGATGTCCTTTTCACAATGCGCATGTTATTCAGTCTATTGTATCCACCTTCTATTCACTGCTGTTGCTAAGCCGGGCATTCACCAGCAATCTGTAAGAATAGACGGTTCATGGGTTCTATAGAAACGAGGTATTCAATAGCCTGTAATTAAAGGATGGACAACAGTAGGCCTACTTTGACCCTACTCGTGAATTGCATGCTTTTCATGATTGATGTTATGTATCGTAAGCTTTTAGATTGTAAAGCCAAAACAACCTTTGTTTGAGAATGTCGATTATATCCACCTTCTATTCACTGCTGTTGCTAAGTCGGGCATTCACCAGCAATCTGTAAGAATAGACCGGGTTCTCGGGTTCTATAGTAACGAGGTATTCAATTAGCTTGTAATTCACGAATAGACAACAATATTTGGAACCTATGTAGTACTCGTGAATTGCATACTTGTCATGATCGATGTTATGTCTCGTAAGCTTTCAGATTGTCAAGCCAAACCAACCTTTGTTTGAAATTGTATCCACTTGATTATGCTCGGAAATAAATAGAGAAGGTGCATTGAAACTATTTGTATCAAAAGCTAGTCAGTCATTCTTATGGGTAAACTGAGTCTGCCTACCTACTTTTATTGACCTCGTCTGTCGAGCCGACGGTCGACGATCAAGCTTGACGGACTAGCTTTAAAACTAGTCCGTCTTGCCCGACTAGCTTTAAAGCTCGTCCGTCCATTGACGGACGAGGTTAGGTTTTCAGTGTGGGGTGAGGCGAGGAGGGAGGGGGCCATGATGCCTCCTATAAGATCTCGGCTGCTGAACGCGCGAGCGCGCCGAAAGTTTGCACGATGGTAGTGTGCGATGTAAACTACAAGAATGCACTGTTAATTTTTCCGAAATAATGTTTATTTATTTTATATGAATTAATTGCGCTAATTTATGCACTGCATGAAATCATACTTTTTGTTCTAATTGACAAACTAAAGCTTCTGGAATGCTAATATTGTATTTAAATAATCTTCACTGGATTCCTAACAATTGTACTTGGAAAAAGTTTGGCATCGAAATCAATTTCTTATGTATTTCATTGTATTATGAATTTTTTATGTATTTCTTTGTTTTTTCGACCTTTTTTTTTTTTTTTTATTCGCAAAAATTATTGCAGAACCATTTTGGAGCATAGTTATGCTAAAATAAATCAATTTCAGCCAATGAAAGTGAAAATAAGCAGACCTTTATGACCGCCCCACCCAGTGGGTCACAAGTGTGACTAATTTGTTTGCTAATTAATAATCAAATTAAAACTTTTCATGGATTCATATTTGGTAAGGAATCAAAGTACATTAAATCTAGCTTTTGGGAATAAATGATAATAATACCAGAGCCATGGTTAAGGCGGGGCATAAACTTATTGTGTTTTCTGGTCACGTATGTGACATTTGAAGGTAATTAACTTTCATAGTTAATTATCTTAATATAATCAAGTTAACAACATCATTTTTGGGTTAGATTAAAAGGAATAGAGGTAAATAATAATATAATGACATTAATCAAAGTAAGGAAGTCAGCACATCCGTTCTAGTCAGGATTAAAAATGATATTTTATGTATTTTTATATATTTTATGTACCGTATTTTTATCCAATTATGATATATGTTAATTTATGCAAATGAGCATGAAAAATAGCAAAAAATCATCAAACAAATAATTTCATGAAACTTCAGACATTGCTCTATTTGAATATGCAGCTTAAAATCAAGAAGCAAAAACTCTATTTTGTCCCATAAGAAGGTTCACTTTTCAAAGAATGGCCCATTACATATAATATCTTAGTATTATTCATGTCTTTGTTATTCCATAATTATTACCTTTTTCATGCCTTTATGTTTGTCACGTTCACAATTTCCTTGTGAGATTATTTTTTGTCGAAGGTTGCAAACGGATCTCAACATAATTTTATACTCTTCATGTTTTTTTTATTTACTTTGAATTAGACATACATAATTCAACATAACACTACTGTAAAATTGTGTTCGGGTTCTCCTCAAATTGGCTTTTTTCTAGACACCCAGACGAACCAAGAAAAAAAAAAAGAAAAAAAAAAAAAGGAAATCAAAACGGAACTTGGTGAATGAAAGAATTTCCTCATTCACTTGGGTTCACAATGCAGTAAAAAAAAAAACCCTTTGTGCTTTCCCAACAAAGCAGAAGAAAAGAAAATATGCCAGATTGATACGCACTGATCAAAATGTTGGCTAGACTCTGTACGCTGAGCCTATACATGGCACTTTGCAACCCCTGGACCCCTTTTCTCTTCTCTCCATACTGTCAGGCCATGTTACCGTTTATTCTGATTTGTTTTGTTTGTTTTCGGTGTCTTTGGCTTAAATGATAGATGTGTCGCTGCGAATTTTACAGACCTTGTATAATACTTGCATTGTAACAATACACAAGGCTTTGTATTTACAAAGAACAAAATGACTGTGTTTTGGGGGTTTTCTTAAAAAAAAAAAAAAAAACAAAACAAAACAAAAACAAAAACGCAACTGAGATGGCGTGAATATTCGTATTATAGTGAATGACGTCGCCGTAAAAACTCAAACGAAACTAAAAAGAATTGTGAACATGGTGTCAACAAAATACCCTGGAAGACTTATTTTTGCCAAATATCTAATTTTCCTCATTGTTCAGTTGTTGATATAACATAACAATCACGCCACTCGTCCATAACTAAAAAAAACTTGAGAAATGACAGAGGCATAAAAGTTCTGGAGGATAGTATGATTAAAACAATTAGCAAGACCTAATTGTATCAAATTTGAAAGTTTGTTTTTATTTGTTTCCTTATGTGTATCGTTTATTTAAAGGTAATAGTATACCGTTTCCCTCGGCATGAAATTTTTGTTCTTAGACACTTTTTCTTTTGTTATTACGATGTTGTACTGTCAAATACTTAATTTGTATTGTGGCCGTGGCAAATTCCCGCTAAAAAAATGAGGGAATTTCCCATCGTAGTCCCGTGCGGCATCATTATATCGCATTTATTTACTTTGATCGTGTATTTCTGCCGGTTCAAAAAAACAGTCCAATTTGATCAATTTGTGGGTATATAAATACGTAAATTTAATGCGGGTGTGCAAACTGTGCCCCATCAATGTGACTGACGGACAAACTATGATGTTTGCCCTTTAAACGGATTGGTCGAATATTCAAGCTTGATCCTGAATTTCAGCTGCACAATTTTATAGGCTACATCGTCATCATGCAGAGCTAAAATCCCGCCATAATAAAGTTGTGAGTTTATTAAATGTGATTTCTCTTCTAAAGTGATAGATAAAATGCTCATGCTGCAGTCAAACAGACACTTACGTTTTAGTTACGTTTTTGTTGCTTTATCCTTATTTCATAATTTATTTATGCTTTCTTTGTTTTATTGGATAATTGAAATTATCATAATTATCCACTACTGACTCTGCATGATGGAAAGCATCAGAAAAGAAAATAATTTTTGGACACAACCGGAAGTAACTCAACGTAAATGTCTTTGTGACTGCACCATAAGTTTTCTGTGTGCGGTAAACTGAGGCCAAATTATTATTATTTAAGAAAAAAAAAAAAAAAATCTCTGGTCTTCTTTATTAAAACAAAATCAAATTATAATAGTTTTTAACACGTTACTCAGTACATTTCTCCACTTTGCACCAAACTCTATATCAAATGCTATCTATATTCTTACATTTTTCATCATCGTATCTTTTTCTTAAAACATAAACAAACATCATTTTTAAATCAATATATTTGATCTTTCTTGTATATGTTATACTTACGTTAACACATTTATTGAAAATAATGCATAGTTTAATATCAAGTGAATAATATCTTCTTTTCCTGAATCTTGAACCCCCAAGATAACATATTGTATATTCAAGATAAAATCTTGATTCGAACATATTCTGATATACCTTTCTATATAATAATATTTCCAAAATAATTGTACCTCTGTACAAATCCAAAACGTATGTATAATATCACCTACTTGCCCACATTCTTCACAAATATCACTGTTCCTCATCTTCCATTTCTTTAAATTACTTAATTTTGGGATTAAATTATACATATATTTGAAATTAAATTGAATGACGATGTTATCCCGAATCTTGTTTAATTTAATTGCCCATGTTGTCACCCATGAGTGATTTACATCTATTCCAATCTTTTCATTCCAAAATAATTCTGCCCTTGAAATTTATACATGTTATTCTAAAAACTTAGTATATATCTGTTTTACACTCGAATAACACGTAAGTACGGTATTTGTAAAAGATATGTTTTCTGACTTTAGCACATTTCCTTTAAATCTTCTAAATAAACGTATATTATTGCATTTTAGGTTTTCCTTCCATTTATTTGACAATGATGCTATAATAATTGTATATTCTGAAAGCCATTTTCCATCTATAAAAACTAAGTTATTTTGTAGTTCGTTAACTGAGATAAAGCTGGTCTGGTTTACTAAATCTCCAACAAATAAAGTATTGGAACGTATCCAATTCCTGAACAATAATATTTTTTCTATTATGTTTTATATTTTCATTAAACCATAACATTTTTTGCATAATATATCAAAACTGCAGTCAATCGACTTTCCTTTCTTCATTGATTGTTCTTTTTTCCAGCTAAAGTACACATACAGTACTTCACGATAAAAACTAGGTATGAAATCTTTTAAAGTTAGTATATATTTCGGGTCAATTTTACAATTTTTTATAATAACGCTACCTCCAAGCTTATCAAACCAATGGTCAAACATCCATTTCCACTTTTCTTTTGTTTCATCAAAATATCTGAGTATCCATTTTAACTTAAAGCTATCTTACTGCAACCTCAAATCCAATATGCTAAGCCCTCCTTTTGATGGATCGCCAGTTACATTAGATCGTTTTACTTTGGCAACAGTGGATCCCCAGAGAAAATTCATCATTAATTCATCAATTTTCTACAACATCACAAGGACAAAAAATAATTTGTGCTATGTATACAAGTTTCGATAATATTAGCGTTTTTAAGATGATTATCTTACCTCTGTATGTAAGATTTCTTTGTGTACAAATATTCAATAATTTTTCGATTTTATCTATTTTTTCTTTTGACCAATTTAATTGGCCAAATTATGCTTACGTTAGTTTTTCATATACATATTAAATTTCCTTTACTCAAGTAATCCGTCTGAAGTTAATCTTCGTCTAAACACGAAAAGGTTTGCCAGGATTGTGCTAAACATTAATATTTTTGGTTTATTTAATTCAATTAATTTAGTTATTTGATTTCTATTCAATATGTTTGCTTTAATCAATGGAATGCTGTCTGCAGGTTTGTTATTTTACATTCATCCCATTTTCTTGTAAATCCTGAGGCGAGCATTAAAAGATTATTTTTCAGACTAGCGGACCTAAGCACTTCGAGCCTTGGTATCAAGGCTCAGAAATGATGTCTAATTTGGGAATTGGCTTCCGGGGAGAGGCAAATCACATTAGGACCATTCTTGGTCACGTGTGTGACGGAAATTATGGAAAATCTTGACTTTAATTGGCTATAACTCTAACAGTTTTAAAGATTTATTGATTTAATTTAAATATTGTACTAACATATTTTGATGGCTATCATAAGAAAATATTTTTGATGTTTACAATATGCATGTTCAAGGTCAAAGGTAAAAAGAAGTGGGTCACGTGTGTGACTTCACAAAACGGCATGATTTTAAAAGTTTAATTTAATTTTGAAATTCCTGTGAGCTTTAAAATGATAAAATGTTCTTATTGCTGTGAGATATGCATTATTGATCTGTTAACCAAAAAATACCACTGGATAGGAATCATCTCTGAAATTTCTTTTTCTTTATTCATTATTTTATATCGTGATGTCGGGCCACGTGTGTGACATTTTAGTGGGTCACGTGTGTGACATTATAGCAAACTGTACAGAAAAATAAAAATATTATACATCATATCAATTCTAGTTGTAAACTTAATAAGAGATAGAGGGCGCTACTATTCTACTCAAATGTTTTTGGACAGTTTTTCACTATATTTTCTTTATTGTGGCGAGCAACTACCTTTTCAAATAAATGTTCAACTTGAATAAGGTCGCTAAGAGTCTGAATTTTTCAAAAATAGGAATAACTTATTGCAAAGAAAAAAAGTCCTGTCACTTGTGTCAATTCGAAAGCCTAGTCAGATCAAATTCCTAGACAATATGGTACATTTTGCTCTCAAAATAGCTCATGCGCTGCATAGTTGTGATCCTCGATGCCGCATTATACTATTATAGCTTATTGTTCACAGGGCAATTAAAAGCTTGAATTCTCAGTTTTCCGGAGATGGTACATTCATTTTTATTGATTAAAATAAGTCCTGTCACTTTGAACATAATCATAAGAGGTTCTTTCCTCGACTAGTCAATATTTACGCTTATCACAAGCATATCGCATAGAAACATGTGAACGGCGTCTTCACAAGACTTGTGACAAGTTCACAATCTATGTCATTGTTTTGAGCATTAATTTATATGAATTGCATATTCTGATTACAACTTCAGCACAATAATGTTATAAGCTTGCCCAAATGTGTATTTCCTCCATCTGGTCTGGAGAATCTATTAACTAACAACATGATAAAAGTTCATCAATTTCTTTCATCTCCACGAGTAGATTGCTCAACCAAACGGACAATACCATTACACTGCAGGGAAGTCTTCTTACGCGAGTTTTTGTGAGCTAATTTATTATTGCAGTCAGCTGTATAGATTTCTACGCTTCTCAGCGGTATTTCCAACGTCACTTTGTTGCGTCTGGCCTCTTAGATAATGGACGCGCCTTGTTTTATTACGATTCAATGCCGCACATTGGTATACGTTGACTTTACATTTTACATAGAGTAGAATTGATATGATACAGTAAATGTACATTTTGAGCAATTACTATATCCGATGTGGTAGAACTTTTATGAACTCAACCCTAATCAGTCACTCGGGTGTTTTGCCGTCAAGACTGGGGGTGGGGCGGGAAGGGAGGGGGCCATGATGCCTCCTATACGATCTCAGGTGCTGAACCCACGAGCGCGCCGAAAGTTTGCAGGATGTTAGTATGCGATGTAAACTACATCACTGCACTGTTAATTTTTCCGAAATAATGTTTATTTATTTTATATAAATTAATTATGCTAATTTATGCACTGCATGAAATCATACTTTTTGTTCTAATTGACAAACTAAAGCTTCTGGAATGCTAATTTTGTGTTTAAATAATCTTTATAGGATTCCTAACAACTGTACTTGGAAAAAATTTGGTATCGAAATCAATTTCTTATGTATTTCATTGTTTTATGAATTTCTTATGTATTTCTATGTTTTTTCGACCTTTTGTTTTTCTTTGTTTTTTTCGCAAAATTTATTGCAGAACCATTTTGGAGCACAGTAATGCTAAAATAAATTAATTTCAGCCAATGAAAGTGAAAATAATCAGACCTTTATGACCGCCCCTCCCAGTAGGTAACGTGTGTGACTAATTTGTTTGCTAATTAATAATCAAATTAAAACTTGTAGTATATTGAACTGCTTGATAATATTATTGCATACATTACATATTTGTATGGTTTCTCTCCATCTTCTGACTTTCTCTTTCTAAGCAATCTCCTTCTTACTCATGCCTAATTCTTAGTAGTAGGGATGGCCACACAAAAGCAAAAAGCCGCTAGAACGGTTTCCACTTCACTGTATGGATGTAGTCACCCATGCATTTACAATGCAAACAATAACCCATGCACTGCCTACTCAATAATACACAGGCAGAGAAATAGCAAAAAAAAAAAAAAAAAAAAACAGCTTTCGAAAATGTCTTTTGGCCAGTGGTAAATATTAATCATTTTTATTCCTAATTGGTCAGTTTCTTTCTTAGAAAATACCTCAGCGGGTGATCAACTTTTCCTGTTGAAAAAATTGATATGAAAAGAACTACAGCGTGTTCAAAGTGATGCTTCTGTATGAGGTGTGTTATGACTGGAATTTCTCGTGACTGGAATAGATTCAGATAAGGAAAAGTGGATATCTATAAAATTTAGGTATTTTTTGACAAAAAATGTATTGGGGTAAAAAACAAAGAACAATGTTTACCACTGGCCATTTAAGTTTTCAAATTACTCTACCCTCTCCAACACTCAGCTCGGCGCACAACTCAGCCATGGAAATCGCCTAGTGTCTCAGGGTGTTCCTATTGAACTGCCCTATGAGGTATTTTTCCACGGTGTCATATTGGATCAAATACGGTAAACTTACATGTCAAACCATCAGTTTTGGACTGCCATAACTTTTTGTTATAATCTACTCCTACGCCTCAATTATGTTACTATAATCCATTCTCATGTTGATCACGCACATAGAAAATGTTTGGTATGATTTGGTTTATCATAAATCAAAGACGGAAGGGCAGAGCTGAGCAGTGTAAAACGTCTGCAGTGATACGTCTTGAGAGGCACTACGTTTGGCTGTTGATTGTCGTGGGTTATTTATGCCGGGCATTGGCTATGTCTCTTGGCTATGTCGAGAAGCTCCAGCCGGCGATCGGCAGAAAGTGTTCCTACGGGGGAGTGTAGTTGGCGTATAGTGGGTTGTGGCAAAATCATTGGTAATTGCATGGAAGACCCTTGCTTGAGCATTGGATTTTGGGAAGATGAACACATCCAAATCTGTGAATTACCAAGGACCAGAAACGAAGAACGGTCTACAATAACATCGAGGTTGTACGTTTCTTTTAAAATACTCTTTCCAATAAGCCTAGCAAAAACAACTTAAAAAAAGCTTAAAATTTTAGTGGACATCCCTATTAGTACTAGTAGTTAACCCACTACTCATCATAACAACCGGGTTTGGGACATTCCACCACTCTTATTCATTGTATTTGACCATGAGTCATGCATTGTACTGGTCACTGACTGGTATTGATATCTTATAAAAGATTTGGTTTTGCTTTGGAATAAACACTTGTATTTTAGACATCAACTAGACAAGTCGCACTGCTCCTCTGTTCTAGTCTACTTATTATTTATGTACTACCTCGATACATAAATTTTTTTTTCATGGATTCATATTTGGTGAGATGCAAGGTAAATTAAATCTAGCTTTTGAGAAAAAAAAATGAAAATAACACCAGAGCCATGGTTAAGGCGGGGCATAAACTTTTTATGTTTTCTGGTCACGTGTGTGACATTTGAAGGTAATTAACTTCCATAGTTAATTATATAATCAAGTTAACAACATCATTTTTGGGTTAGATTAAAAGGAAGAGAGGTAAATAATAATATAATGAAATTAATCAAAGTAAGGAAGTCAGCAGATCTGTTCCAGTCAGGGTTAAAAAATTATATTTTAAGTACCGTTTTTCTATCCAATTATCATATATGTTAATTTATGCAAATGAGCATGAAAAATAGCAAAAAATAATAAAAAAAAAAATCATTTGATGAAACTTCAGACATTGCTCTATTTGAATATGCAGCTTAAAATCAAAAAGCAAAAACTTTGGGTCACAAGTGTGACTAATTTGTTTGCTAATTAATAATCAAATTAAAACTTTTCATGGATTCATATTTGGTAAGGAATCAAAGTACATTAAATCTAGCTTTCTGGAGTAAATGCTAATAATACCAGAGCCATGGTTAAGGCGGGGCATAAACTTATTGTGTTTTCTGGTCACGTGTGTGACATTTGAAGGTAATTAACTTTCATAGTTAAATTATCTTAATATAATCAAGTTAACAACATCATTTTTGGGTTAGATTAAAAGGAATAGAGGAAAATAATAATATAATGACATTAATCAAAGTAAGGAAGTCAGCACATCCGTTCTAGTCAGGATTAAAAATGATATTTTATTTTTTAAAATATATTTTATCCAATTATGATATATGTTAATTTATGCAAATGAGCATGAAAAATAGCAAAAAATCATCAAAAAATAATTTCATGAAACTTCAGACATTGCTCTATTTGAATATGCAGCTTAAAATCAAGAAGCAAAAACTCTATTTTGTCCCATAAGAAGGTTCACTTTTCAAAGAATGGCCCATTACATATAATATCTTAGTATTATTCATGTCTTTGTTATTCCATAATTATTACCTTTTTCATGCCTTTATGTTTGTCACGTTCACAATTTCCTTGTGAGATTATTTTTTGTCGAAGGTTGCAAACGGATCTCAACATAATTTTATACTCTTCATGTTTTTTTTTATTTACTTTGAATTAGACATACATAATTCAACATAACACTACTGTAAAATTGTGTTCGGGTTCTCCTCAAATTGGCTTTTTTTTCTAGACACCCAGACGAACCAAGAAAAAAAAAAGAAAAAAAAGGAAATCAAAACGAAACTTGGTGAATGAAAGAATTTCCTCATTCACTTGGGTTCACAATGCAGTAAAAAAAAACCCTTTGTGCTTTCCCAACAAAGCAGAAGAAAAGAAAATATGCCATATTGATACGCACTGATCAAAATGTTGGCTAGACTCTGTACGCTGGGCCTATACATGGCACTTTGTAACCCCTGGGCCCCTTTTCTCTTCTCTCCATACTGATTTGTTTTGTTTGTTTTCGGTGTCTTTGGCTTAAATGATAGATGTGTCGCTGCGAATTTTACAGACCTTGTATAATACTTGCATTGTAACATTACACAAGGCTTTGTATTTACAAAGAACAAAATGACTGTGTTTTGGGGGTTTTCTTAAAAAACAAAAAACAAAACAAAACAAAACAAAAACAAAAACGCAACTGAGATGGCGTGAATATTCGTATTATAGTGAATGACGTCGCCGTAAAAACTCAAACGAAACTAAAAAGAATTGTGAACATGGTGTCAACAAAATACCCTGGAAAACTTATTTTTGCCAAATATCTAATTTACCTCATTGTTCAGTTGTTGATATAACATAACAATCACGCCACTCGTCCATAACTAAAAAAAACTTGAGAAATGACAGAGGCATAAAAATTCTGGAGGATAGTATGATTAAAACAATTAGCAAAGACCTAATTGTATCAAATTTGAAAGTTTTTTTTTATTTGTTTCCTTATGTGTATCGTTTATTTAAAGGTAATAGTATACCGTTTCCCTCGGCATAAAATTTTTGTTCTTAGACACTTTTTCTTTTGTTATTACGATGTTGTACTGTCAAATACTTAATTTGTATTGTGGCCGTGGCAAATTCCCGCTAAAAAAATGAGGGAATTTCCCATCGTAGTCCCGTGCGGCATCATTATATCGCATTTATTTACTTTGATCGTGTATTTCTGCCGGTTCAAAAAAACAGTCCAATTTGATCAATTTGTGGGTATATAAATACGTAAATTTAATGCGGGTGTGCAAACTGTGCCCCATCAATGTGACTGACGGACAAACTATGATGTTTGCCCTTTAAACGGATTGGTCGAATATTCAAGCTTGATCCTGAATTTCAGCTGCACAATTTTATAGGTACATCGTCATCATGCAGAGCTAAAATCCCGCCATAATAAAGTTGTGAGTTTATTAAATGTGATTTCTCTTTCTAAAGTGATAGATAAAATGCTCATGCTGCAGTCAAACAGACACTTACGTTTAGTTACGTTTTTGTTGCTTTATCCTTATTTCATAATTTATTATGCTTTCTTTGTTTTATTGGATAATTGAAATTATCAATATTTCCACTACTGACTCTGATGGAAAAGCATCAGAAAAGAAAATAATTTTTGGACACAACCGGAAGTAACTCAACGTAAATGTCTTTGTGACTGCACCATAAGTTTTCTGTGGTCGCGTAAACTGTGGCCAAATTATTATTATTTAAGAAAAAAAAAATCTCTGGTCTTCTTTATTAAAAACAAAATCAAATTATAATAGTTTTAACCGTTACTCAGTACATTTCTCCACTTTGACCAGCTCATATACTAATGTTCTTTTCTTTTACATTTTTCATCATCGTATCTTTTTCTTAAAACATAAACAAACATCATTTTTAAATCAATATATTTGATCTTTCTTGTATATGTTATACTTACGTTAACACATTTGTAAATTGAAAATAATGCATAGTTTAATATCAAGTGAATAATATCTTCTTTTCCTGAATCTTGAACCCCCAAGATAACATATTGTATATTCAAGATAGAATCTTGATTCGAACATATTCTGATATACCTTTCTATATCATAATATTTCCAAAATAATTGTACCTCTGTACAAATCCAAAACGTATGTATAATATCACCTACTTGCCCACATTCTTCACAAATATCACTGTTCCTCATCTTCCATTTCTTTAAATTACTTAATTTTGAGATTAAATTATACATATATTTGAAATTAAATTGAATGACGATGTTATCCCGAATCCTGTTTAATTTAATTGCCCATGTTGTCACCCATGAGTGATTTACATCTATTCCAATCTTTTCATTCCAAAATAATTCTGCCCTTGAAATTTCTACATGTTATTCTAAAAACTTAGTATATATCTGTTTTACACTCGAATAACACGTAAGTACGGTATTTGTAAAAGATATGTTTTCTGACTTTAGCACATTTCCTTTAAATCTTCTAAATAAACGTATATTATTGTATTTTAGGTTTTCCTTCCATTTATTTGACAATGATGCTATAATAATTGTATATTCTGAAAGCCATTTTCCATCTATAAAAACTAACTTGTTTTGTAGTTCGTTAACTGAGATAAAGCTGGTCTGGTTTACTAAATGTCCAACAAATAAAGTATTGGAACGTATCCAATTCCTGAACAATAATATTTTTCTATTATGTTTTATATTTTCATTAAACCATAACATTTTTTGCATAATATATCAAAACTGCAGTCAATCGACTTTCCTTTCTTCATTGATTGTTCTTTTTCCAGCTAAAGTACACATACAGTACTTCACGATAAAAACTAGGTATGAAATCTTTTAAAGTTAGTATATATTTCGGGTCAATTTTCCATTTTTTTATAATAACGCTACCTCCAAGCTTATCAAACCAATGGTCAAACATCCATTTCCACTTTTCTTTTGTTTCATCAAAATATCTGAGTATCCATTTTAACTTAAAGCTATCTAACTGCAACCTCAAATCCAATATACTAAGCCCTCCTTTTGATGGATCGCCAGTTACATTAGATCGTTTTACTTTGGCAACAGTGGATCCCCAGAGAAAATTCATCATTAATTCATCAATTTTCTTTACAACATCACAAGGACAAAAAATAATTTGTGCTATGTATACAAGTTTCGATAATATTAGCGTTTTAAAGATGATTATCTTACCTCTGTATGTAAGATTTCTTTGTGTACAAATATTCAATAATTTTTCGATTTTATCTATTTTTTCTTTTGACCAATTTAATTGGCCAAATTATGCTTACGTTAGTTTTTCATGTACATATTAAATTTCCTTTACTCAAGTAATCCGTCTGAAATTAATCTCCGTCTAAACACGAAAAGGTTTGCCAGGATTGTGCTAAACATTAATATTTTTGGTTTATTTAATTCAATTAATTTAGTTATTTGATTTCTATTCAATATGTTTGCTTTAATCAATGGAATGCTATCTGCAGGTTTGTTATTTTACATTCATCCCATTTTCTTGTAAATCCTGAGGCGAGCATTAAAAGATTATTTTTCAGACTAGCGGACCTAAGCACTTCGAGCCTTGGTATCAAGGCTCAGAAATGATGTCTAATTTGGGAATTGGCTTCCGGGGAGAGGCAAATCACATTAGGACCATTCTTGGTCACGTGTGTGACGGAAATTATGGAAAATCTTGACTTTAATTGGCTATAACTCTAACAGTTTTAAAGATTTATTGATTCAATTTAAATATTGTACTAACATATTTTGATGGCTATCATCAGAAAATATTTTTGATGTTTACAATATGCATGTTCAAGGTCAAAGGTAAAAAGAAGTGGGACACGTGTGTGACTTCACAAAACGGCATGATTTTAAAAGTTCAATTTAATTTTGAAATTCCTGTGAGCTTTAAAATGATAAAATGTTTTTATTGCTGTGAGATATGCATTATGGATCTGTTAACCAAAAAATACCACTGGATAGGAATCATCTCTGAAATTTCTTTTTCTTTATTCATTATTTTATATCGTGATGTCGGGCCACGTGTGTGACATTTTAGTGGGTCACGTGTGTGACATTATAGCAAACTGTACAGAAAAATGAAAATATTATACATCATATCAATTCTAATTGTAAACTTAAGAGATAGAGGGCGCTACTATTCTACTCAAATGTTTTTGGACAGTTTTTCACTATATTTTCTTTATTGTGGCGAGCAACTACCTTTTCAAATAAATGTTCAACTTGAATAAGGTCGCTAAAAGTCTGAATTTTTCAAAAATAGGAATAACTTATTGCAAAGAAAAAAGTCCTGTCACTTGTGTCAATTCGAAAGCATAGTCAGATCAAATTCCTAGACAATATGGTACATTTTGCTCTCAAAATAGCTCATGCGCTGCATAGTTGTGATCCTCGATGCCGCATTATGGGTATCTATTATAGCTTGTCCTTTTCTTCCGTTGATGTTCAGCAGGGCAATTAAAGGCTTGAATTCCAGTTCTTTCCGGAATGGTACATTCACTTTTTATGATTAAAAAAAGTCCTCTCACGCTTTTGAAATAATCATAGAGGTCCTTTGCCGCTCGACTAGTCAATAGTGCTTTATTCCACATAATATCGCAGTATGAAACATGAAAGTCGGCGTCTTCACAAGACTTGTGGACAAGCTTCACACATCTGATGTCATTGTTGAGCATTAATTCTATAGTGGAATTGCGATATTTTGTGATTACAAACTTTCACGGCATCGATACAATGTATAGCTTTGCCAAGTGTTGTATTTCCTCCACCTCTGGGTCTGGAGGATCTATTAACTCACAACATGATAAATTTCATCATTGCTTTCATTCCTCCCACGAGTAGACTTTGCTCACCAACGGGACCATACCATTGACCATGGTCAGGGAAGTTTCTTACGGCTGTTTGTGGAGATCTGAATCATTTGCAGAGCTGTATAGATTTTTTTGCGCCTTTCAGTCGTTTTCAAGGGTTCACTTTGTTGCGTCTGGCCTTTAGATACATGGACGCGTTCGTTGATTTTTTTTTTTCTTACGGGATTCATGCCGCACATTGGTATTACGTTGACTTTACATTTCTACATAGGCGTGGAATTGATATGACTACGTAATGTACTTTGAGGCAATTACTTGATTCCTGATGTGGTGAGACTTTTTTGTGACTCAACCCTAATCAGTCACTCGGGTCGTTTTTGCGTCAGTGGGCGGTGGGGCTCGGGAAGGGAGGGCATGTGCTCCGTATCGATCTCAGTTGCGCTGACCCACGAGCGCCGCCGAAATGTTGAGGATTTGTATGCCCTGTGCAGCTACATCCTGCCACTGTTAATTTTTCCGAATATGTTTATTTATTATCGATAATTATTTGTCCTTTTTGCACTGCTTGAATGCTACGTTTTTGGTTCTAATCTGCACAAAACTAAAAGTTCTGAATGGCTTATGTGTTGGTGTCTTTAAACATCTTGTACTAGGATTCCTAAAATCTGTACTTTTGCGAAAAAAGTTTGGCTATCCGTAAATCACATCTTCTTCTATAGTAATTTTATTTCATTTTGGGTTTTTAGAATTTCTTATGTATTTGCTATGTTTTTCGACCTTTTGTTTGTTCTGCTGTTTTTTTCGCAAATTTATTGCAGAATCATTTTGGAGACAGTAATGCTAAATTAAAACTAATTGCAGCAATGAAAGTGAATTAACTCAGACCTTTATTGACCGCCCCTACCCAGTAGGTGAGCGTGTAGTGACTTAATTTGGTTTCGCTAATTACACTGATCATTCAATCATTACAATACGTGATGTAATGGTATTTGAATTGCTTGGAATGTTATTGCATACATTTACGATTTTGGTATGGTTTGCTCTGCCGACTCTTTCTAGTTTCTCTTTCTAGCAGCTCTTCCGTTCTTAACTAGCTGAAGTAGTAGTTAACCCTATCTCATCATAATCAACCGGGGTTCTGGGACATTCCACCACTCTTATTATGTGCATTGTATTGAGCCATGATCAATTGAAATTGTACTGGTCACTTGACTTATGATATTTTATAGAGACTTTGGTTTGCTTTAGGAAAAAAACTTGTATTTTAGACATCAACTAGAACAAGTCGCACTGCTCCTCTGTTCTAGTCAGTCTTATTATGTTATTGTACTACCTCGATAACATCAATTTTTTTATGGCATTCATATTTGGTGAGATGCAAGGGTAAATTAAAATCTAGCTTTTGAGAAAAAGGTAATGAAAAATCACAGAGCATGTAACGGCGGGCATAAACTTTTTGTTTCTGGGTTCACGTGTGTGACAATCTTGGATAGGTAATTAACTTGCCATTAGTAGATTAATATATTCAAGTCTAACAACAATCATTTGGGTTGATTAAAACACGAAGGAGAGGTTAAATAATTATACTAATGAAAATTAATCAAGTAGGAAGTCACGCAGATCTGGTTCCATTCAGGGTTAAAACCCATTATATATTACTGTACCGTTTTTCTATCCAATTATCATTATACTGTGTATCTTATGCAAAGTGAGCATGAAAGTAGCAAAAAATAATTAAAAAAAAAAATATTTGAGTGAACTTCAGACATTGCTCTATTTGGATATGCAGCTTAAATGCAACAAAGCACAAAAACTTTGCGGTCAGCAGTTGACTATACTTTGGTTGCTATATTAATAATCAAATTAAATTTTTCATTGGACTCCATATTTCGGTAAGGAATTCAAAGTGACATTAAATCCTAGCTTTCTGCGAGTAATGATAATAATACCGGCCATGGTTAAGGCGGGGGCATTAAACCTTATGTGTTTTTCTGGTCACTTGTGTGACATTGATAGGTAATTAACTTCACTAGTGTAAAATTATTTTATTATCAGTGTAACAACTCGTTTTGGGTTAGATTAAAGGATAGAGGTAAATTAATTATAGATGCGATTAATGCATAAGTAAGGAAGTTCCCAGCACATCCGTATAGTCAGATTAAAAGTGATATTTTATCGTATTTTTATTTATTTATCAATATGGTATAGTAATTTATGCATAAGCATGAAAAATAGCATAAATATTCTAAAAAAATAATTTCATGCGAAATTCAGACATTGACTTCTATCTTGAATGATGAGCTAAATCAAGAAGGGCAAAACTCTATTTTGATGCCCATAGGAGGGTTCACTTTTCAAAGAATGGCCCATTACATAAAATATCTTAGATTATCATGTCTTTGTTATTCCATATTATTACATTTTTCATGCTTTTATGTTGTCACGTTCAGCATTTCCTTGCTGAGGGTAGTTTTGTCGAGGTTTGCAAACGGCATTCTCAACCCGAGCATATACTTTTCATTTTGTTTTTGAGTTTATTGACATTAGACTACTATTCGAACATAAACACTTCTATAAATTGTGTCGCGGTTTCTCATGGCTTTTTTTCTAGACACCCAGACGGAACCGAAGAAAGAAAAACAGGAAATCATAACGAAATTGGTGGAATGAAAGATTTCTTCAGTTCACGCTGGGGTTCACGAATTCAGTCACATTAAACTCCCTTGTGCTTTCCCACCAAACAAAAAAAAAGCAGAAGAAAGAAAAATATCCATTATGATACGCAAAAATCGTCTGTGCTAGACTCTGTACGCTAGGCCTATACACGGCCATTTGTAAACCCTGGGCCCCTTTCTCTTCTCCATACCTGTAGGCCAAGTCCCGTTATTCCTTGATTTGTTCTGTTTGTTTCGTGTGTTCTTTGGCTTACCACCATTGTACACGATAGATGATGTCGCTTCGGAATTAATTTGCTCTCATTTACAGCCTTGTATAATACTTGCATTAAACAATACACAGGCTTTGTATTTACAAAGACAAAAGATCGGACTGTGTTTTGGGTTTTCCGAAAAAAAAAAAAAACCCGCAACTTTATGGCGTGATATATTCGTATTGTGGAATGATGCGCCATGAAAAACTCAAACGGGAACTAAGAATGGAATCATACGTTCACAAATCCCTTGAAGAACGTTCATTTTCCTCCATGTTCAGTTGTGTATACATAACAATCACGCCTTTCCCCTGTCCGCAGCTGATTTTTACTCTTCGCCCCTATGGGATCGCCTGCGTCATTAGTTTATTGTCAGAGTCTTAATCAATTTCTTAATTAACCGGCCCCCCCCCCCAAAAAAAAAAAAAAAGATTATCCAAAAAAAAACAAGCGAAAAAAAATACAATAAGTAAAAGAATAGTAATAATAAATCACAAATAAAAATAAACAAAAATTAAGAGAAAGGAGGCGAGAAGAGATGACG
Source organism: Paracentrotus lividus (assembly GCA_940671915.1). NCBI lineage: Eukaryota > Metazoa > Echinodermata > Echinoidea > Camarodonta > Echinidae > Paracentrotus > Paracentrotus lividus. The sequence goes on from CALNVZ010002841.1 coordinate 51,125, forward strand.
CCACTCAGTCGGTTGACACTAAATAATTAAATAAAATAAATGACAGAGGAGTGAAATTGCGAGGAGTAGTTTCCCTTGGATGGAAAAAGTAGCAAATAGCTAATTAACTCAAGTTCGGCATTTTTGTTTGGTCTCCTTATGTGTATCCTTTTGTTAAAGTGAACTATTGGCCCTGTCGATGACATTGAATGTGGCAAGGCGCTGTCTGGACTGTGATTTGAAAGGTTGATAGAATCTCAGCAAGATCTTGTTGTGTGTGGTATGGATCGCCATGAGTAAGTAATTAACACATTCAGTTGAGCATTTGCACGTAACACGAACTGCTGTATATATTCTATATGGGGCACACAAAATTTTCGGGACCCAAACATCGTGCTCTGTTGGGTACTATTGGGGTTTCTTACGTATTTTGAAGAGCAATCTTTTGTGGAGCTCTTTAATCATGAGTCTTCAAAATCAGCAAAATTAAAACACGGAAAAATCACATGACTTTTGCTTTATCTCTTTCCCAATTTTCCACTACACTTAGTTCCCTTTAGCTTATATATACCACCCCTCGTCTTACACGATTTTTGTCTTAAGTACTACTTTTTCTTTTCTTTACGATGTCTGTACTTGTAATGGTTATAATTGTGGCCGTGGATTTCCCGTCAAAAAAAATGGAGGAATTCCCGTTCTAGTTCACTCGGCACCACTATTGCCATTTACTTACTTGTATTGTTCCTACTATGGGTTGGTTTAAACAGAACAGTCTATTTTTCGATTTGGCATGTGGGCCAGAATTGGTCACTGGTTGCATGGTGGTGATTGGAGTAGAACTAATAGTATTTTTGCCATACATTTTTTCATGGATATCTAGCTTACAAGGTTGTTCTTTGCACAACCTCGAAACTGCCTGAGGCTCCACATATAGGCAAAACTGATTGTGCCAAAAACTGTTCAGCTATTGTGGTTCATCTCTGTTTCATTACAGGTTGTTATTAGTACTTGGTTACTAATGGCTGCAGGCTGATAAACTCGATATGTTATTCAAACTGGGTCTATTGAAGGAATTGCAAGGTTCTCCATAAAATGTTGGCCCGGGTCTTAGGGATAATTAATGTGTATTTCTATACTGCGCCTCCTTTAAACGAGAGCCTTTTCCACCAAGTAAAAGAAAAGAATCGCATTCATGATTTTTCTCTTACTCTCCTATGTATTCATTCATTATTATTGTTACTTCATATCGCTCCTCTTCTATTATCTCTCTCTATTCCACGACTTGCAGTGGTCTGTTGTTAATTGACACGGGTAACCAGACTCTCATCCAGAATCTGGTCCGTTTCTTTCTATTGCAGACCTTTTTCGGCAGGACTGCGAGTCGTTCCGCAGCCAGTTGCTCTGCATGTTTCAAGGACATTCAATTTCCCAGTCCAGCCACGGAAGCCTCGTGTCTTCGTTATTACTGTCTTCTCCAAGGCTCCGATTGACTATTGGTACTACCTTCGCTTTTCACTTCTTCTCATTCGTGCAGTTCCCCATCGCCGGTCGTTGCCCTACCTCTCTGCCTTTCCTCCTCTTTTCTCCACACGGTCTACAGTCTCCTGAAAATTGCGACAACATTATTGGACGTTCCCTCTTCTTTTGCAACAGATCGACGCGGTGTCTAGCCACTACTTGTCGTTTGGATGTTAAAAATTTCTCTTAAAAGTTTTACATGCGTGTTCTCTGCGACCAGCGCTCTTTTCGGATGTTCGCTACGCATTGTTTCTGGCAATGCGAGTTTGTACGTACTTCTTTGCCAGCCCGGTGAATCAGCTGCTACTTATCTGTCATGCTTCCTTTGTATGTCTGTGGCCATCTTGCTGCATTCACGACGATGGGCTAATCGCTTCGTTCCTTTTATGGCACCATTTTGATGAGGAGATGAATGATCTTCTCAATCGTAACCCGGTTATTTGTCTGCTGCGCTGCGTCTGAGCAGGCGAAATTCACATTGCGTTTGTTCTCTTTGCCTTTGACTCTCCTTCGTTTCCACAATTACTGCCGAGCTCTTCTGGTCGCTAAACCTCTCTGTTCTTGTCGTAAATGCTGTTTATGCTCACCTCTCGTTTCCACCCGCTCCAATCTCTTTTCTCTGTCGCCTTCGTTGTTTTCGCTGCATATTTTCCTTTCCTTCTCACATGACTGGTTTACTGGTTGATAACTCAAACTGGCCTTCATCTAACATAGAGGTTTTTATAATTATAATAAAATGGAATATATTAATACTAATGTGAATATATAATAACCGGTTTCTTAAAGGCGCTTAAAGCACACTGATAAACCTAGAAGCGGCTAGACGACTAGCTTTACAGCTAGTCGTTGGTTGATGCCCAGATGATAGTCTTAAAGGCTGCAGTCAGTCAACGACGGACTAGTTGCCTGTACATACACGAATCCCGTTATTAGGGACCTGTTTAAAGGGCTCGCCGTCTCTACGCGATAGCCTTGAAAATCGAGTTCCGGTCGAAGTTAGTCGGTTCACGTACGAATAGTTTATGACTGTCAGTCATGACGGAGTAGTTTTAGAGCTAGTCATTTTGGAGACGACTTTATGGACGGACTGCATCATAAGTCAGCGTAGTGACTTGCCCAGACTGACGAGCTTTCTGATGCGGCAGGACTAGCTTACAGCTCATAGTCCGTCGAGGTGGTCAAAACAGTCAGGTTTCGCGCTTCGTCGCGCGATTGTTTCGTACGTTTCTGTCTTTGACCGCTCTGCATTGACGGAATAGCTTAATTAATGGCTTCATCAGCTTGTCAGAGGTCAAATCTGTAATATGAGAAAACATTTCTAAGATACGATTATTTTTTTTCCACAAATTCAGAAGTTTCAAGCCGAAATCTTATTATGAAGTGGATTCCAGTTATTCAGAATTACATACGAGGGACAATTACTATAAGATGTTTATGGCAATGTTTCAAAAAGAAGTGTGGATGGGAGTTTAATTTGGTAATAAGTCAATGTTGAAATAATTACACTGAAGCCCGGCCTAAATCAAACATAGTTATGTAGTTGGCCATCATAACGCTGATACTTGGCGAATCTTCGTGGAATTTATACGCTTCTAGCTCATGCGCTTGTCCAGGCCGGCGATTTATGTCGAGGACTGGGGGGGCTTATAAACGTTTGTCAGTTTAGGCATTATTCACCATACGATTTTGCCTACTTTTATTAGCTTCACTGCTGATCACTTTAAAATCTACGGGGGACGATTCCTCCCAAAACAAAACGAGGGGACGGTCCCACTGTCCCTGGATTCCCGCCAGGCTTGGCATCCATATGTCTTGTTTGTTGTAGCGCCTGCCTATCTTTTGGCATATTCTACGCTATCTTCTTGAGGAGCACCTCAGAAAATCCCGCAATCGCGCCTTCATAATCCATATTTGTTCTTTCCAATCTAAAAGAAATAGAGTGCGCAATATAATTCTTAGATTAGAATTGATTCATTATTTAATGTCGCTATTTCGTGTCAGGTAACACACGCAATTTATAATTATTTGGGCAAGACAGAATTTTGTTCGCGGTATGGTGATGTATAGTATTTAATCCATGTGAAAAAATAACATATTATGAACTGAAAATCAGGAATTCAGAAACGACGTACTACACATATCACTGAGAGATCGCCATTATCATCAAATCTTTCAGTTTACCGGGGCTTATCGGATTCTCGCTTCCTTACAGCTTCTAACTATAATTTCCGACTTACAGATGAAATACACAATAATAGATGATGTCCTTTTCGCAATGCGGCAGTGTTGATTCACTCGATGCTATTCACCTTGTATTCACTGTGTTGCTAGCCGGCATTCACCGTAGTTATAAGAATAGACCACGATTCTTGGGTTCTATGGTACGAGGTATTTCAATTAGTCTCGTAATTAAAGAATGGGAACAATGTTTCGAACCTTACTTCGTGATTTGCATTCTTGTCATATTGTCGTAAGCTTAAGATTGTCAGGTTGCAAAGACCTTTGGTTAGGATAATTAATTCACTTGATTATGTTCGGCACTTGCCGCTTTAAATTACAATGGAGATAAATTGAATTGGGCATCTGTGTGTTTCAAAAGCTAGTCGTAATTTCTTGTAAGCGACATTTCTGCTATGGTATTCAAATTCTGTCGGTCATTCTAAATGGGTAACACGAAAGGCTTACCTATCTAATTTATATAGCTCGTCCGTCGCATCCGACCGGACATCAGTGGCGTAGGCCTGCCGCTTGTAAGCTCGTCCCGTCAGAGTGAGAGACTTGGCATTCAGTTGTAAGCTTAGTTGCCTGTCTCGACGGGACACTAACATGACGACCACGTAGGCTTGTCTAAAACCTAGTCCGTCTTGGACCCTGACTAGCTATGTAAAGCTGGAGTCCGCTTCCAACTACCGTGACGAGGGTTAGGTTTCGGTGCAGGGGCGGTCAGGAGCTGTGCCGCGGGCTCGGACATTTTCGCAATTTTCTCAAGTACGCGCTTGTGGTACATCGACACATCAGCAATGAAGCTGAAAATGCGTGTTAGTATGTATGAATATAAACTTTTCTGTGTTTTATTACGTCGTCGAAGAGGTAACCAACTGTCAACAGTGACAGAGTGATCGGCAAACAAAATATATTTGTTGCCATGCCCGGGCCAGATACTGCTAATGAATAGCAATCCTTTAGCATACTTCTAGTCGCGTGTCGAGATCGTCTACGGCAGAGCGGAACAATAGAAATGGGTTTCCCGACTTCTCATATGACCTCTTTGGCATTTCATCTAAAATCACATTGCAATGTTAACGACCACGAACATTAAGTACTCAGTACAATAGCAAGTAACTATTTGACTTCCGGATCTGCCATGGTTAAAAATCATGGTTGATAAAAGGCTCCGTTTTTGATTGACGGCCTAACAAGACTGCTTGTCAGGGGGACGTGACCTTCTCAGCAATGTCATGGCTGCGACCATTTGGTCTCCTGTCACGGACGCAACCATCTAGGGGAAACTGTTGCAGAAATAATTTTCCAGCCGGGGTCCCTTGCCCCACCCGACCTCCCCCCCCCCCGCCCTCCCAACCCCCAAAAAAAACTACAAACAAGATACGTGAATTACATAACACTTCGGAATGAATCTGAAAAAACGCCGCGCTACCAATGGCTTGTTTATTTAATAAGGATGACACCATTTGGCGGCCGAGAAGTGTGTCGTTCTGTTGACACTACCGCCCTCCCCCCCCCCTTCCGGGGTCTGGGCCCTCTCCCCGTTCGCCCCCCCCCTACTCGTCCCGGAACGGGTACATTCTCGCGAGACTTGATGGTGACTGAGAAGATCTGTCTATTGTCGTGTATGGCTGTGTCCCCTGTATGATATCCACCGTTTTAATACCTAATTCGCATGCAAAGTACCATCAGGAGGATGAAGGCTTTGCAGCTATGGCCACAAAACGTGGGACAGGCTTCTTTATCTATGCGGATACCGGAGGATACGCGACGCCTAGTACTTCGAATCGCCCTGGGCTTCTGGGGCCCAGCTGCAGCGGGGGCCGCACGCGAGGCGCGCGTCATTTGTTTCAGCCAAGCCTTAATCCACCAGCGCCAGTCGCGTTGCAGCCTCGTGTCCTCGAACTCCGCGCCGTCTTTTGCTCCCTGGCGCTCCGCGCTCAACCAGACCCCTGGCCGGCCGAACTCGAGCGCCTAGCCATCCCGACCCGGACGGGCTGACCGCGCAACCGGCGCCCGTGGCACCTGGTGCGGGGGTGCCGCCTCTGACCCAGCTAGGTCGTCGCAGCTATAACCTCTCTCCCCACCCCCCACAACGGCAAAAAAACAACACAAAACGAAACACAAAAAGCAAAAACAAAAACAAAGCAAAAAAAAAAAAAAAAAAAAAAAAAAAAAAAAAAAAAAAAAAAAAAACAAAAATAAAAAAAAACAAAAAAACAAAAAAAAAACAAGAAACAAAAAAAAAAAATAAAAACGAAAAAAAATAAATAAAAAAAAAAAAAAAAAAAAAAAAATAAAAAAAAAAAAAACAAGAAAAAAAAAAACTGAAAAAGAGAAAAAAACAACAAGAAAAAATAAAAAATGGATAGCCCCTTACATACACATAAATTTTCTTTTATATCTTTTATTTTTTTAATAAGCGTGCCATATTGGACGGGGCGGATAGGGGGGTTTATTTTTTTCTGCACCCCCTACTTGAGGTCCTATCTAACTCCCGGCTCCTACCCCCGGTTACCCGGCCTCCTCCCGAGCGCGCGTCGATGCCCGCGAGCTTCGGTTCGCGGGACGGCCTCCTGTGTGCGGTGCGCGAACCTCCAGCGACATAGGTTCCTGCCGGCGCCTGTACTTTTTGGTTGGAACCTGGCGTCTATTCATGCAACAACTTCATTTGGTTTCGTCCAAAAACTTCTAAAGTCTTTAACAATCGGAAGGATCCTGGATTCTTTGCGTCCTGCATAGCATTGATACATTTTGCTTTGTGTGTGTGTGTTAATAATAAGAAGGCATTTTGGATGTGATGATGGGGCGGGGGGCTGGGGAGGCAGGGGGTCTGTACCTCAGTCGATTCTTGTAGATGATTTCTGTGATCTCCTCAATCTAGGTGGCTGTTGGTGGGGGAATGAATGATATATTAAGGTGTTGTAATTCAAGCTAGCATAATACTGGAGTAATTGGAAAATAGATTCATTTCACCAAACCCAGTGGAGCTCTTATTGCCTTATTTAAGTACTGATTTGTCCTCCGTGGACAAAAAATGCACGGAACGGACAAAAATTATTTTCAATTCATATCTGAATAAATCATACACAATTGATAAAATTATATTGCATTACATATGAAAGTCTTATACATGGGGGAGACGATGAGGCCGTTCTACATGATTTCTTCCTAATTTCTCAAACAAGGGCGAATTAACAAATGGGAACAATTTCTTCTTGTCTCTTCTGGTTTTTTTTTGTCTATGGAGCGGACACTTTTATGTGTGCAAACCATTTAAAATTCTAGGTTCGCACCATGAAGTCAGTACTTTTCCCAAGTTTATTTTGTCTATTGGTTTTTTGTTTTGTTTTAGAATTACTTCACCCGTCTGTATCAGTTAAGAAAAAAATTAACAGTGTCAGGATAGTGGATCTGCGGACCCTTTTCATCTGTTACTGTGCTGGAATCACCTCTCCGGTTAAAGACTGGGCCGAATTCCGTCCCACTACTCTAGCGTCGTGACATTGATTTTAGGCACCCTCCGATATGAAATTGATATAATTCAAGCGGCTTCTCATCATTGCATGTCGTCATTGAGAAATCAGTATTCTTAACAAACTTCAGATGTTAGTCTAAAATCCTGAAATACTTTTTCATCCCCTAATCTTAATATTGAAATGTGCTTTGCACCCAGTTGCCTCACTTCTTCAACTGACAGGCTCTTTACTCTGTTAAGACACAAAGCGCAGTTACAGCTATATGTATTACCCGGTCGATATGGATTTCTTTTTTTCGAACCACGCACTTTACAAGTCTTCACAAATCGTCCACCCCCTGGGAGAGCGTTCCAGCGGTTCGCCAGATTAGGCCGGTGGCGGTGTCACACATAGGCTTTAATGCTGGCAACCACTCATAGCAATCTCGGGGCTATGCGGCGCGCCTACGGGTACCCATTTTTAATCACTGGGGGGGTTCAGCAATCTCTTATATGGAAACAAAAATAAAAATGCCTGCTCGGAGGCCAATTATTACCACTGCAGGGGACATAAGTGTGCTCGTGGTGGTCGTCGGGACGCGATCCGTTCCTGCTGCCGTGGGTTTTTCCCATATCTATTGTACTTACGATGATTACTAAAATTCCGTCTTTTTCTTGTTTCTTCTTCGGACGTGTGTTGTGCTGAAGCTGTTGGATGAAACCAAAAGAATCTTTTTATTGGGATTGGATGGTAAAATATAGAAGTCAGTAATATACTCGTCATGATCAAAAGAAAAGTTGTGTCTGATCATCTGAAGAATGAAGAAATAGCGAGTGCACATTTCTGAATGTTTTTTGTGCAACCATACTGTCTTGGTGGGACAGTTGTTCTCCCTTTGTACATCACACTGGTATTCTGTACCGCGTGCCAATGTGAGAGTTTTTCTATGTCTATCAGAGATCGCTCTAAGAATATTCTATAAATCTATAACTTTGCTATAATTATCCGATGTGTCACCAAATACTTCACTGAAAACCCTAACGGGCTTTGAGACCGAACTAGCTTTCAAAGCTAGTTCGTAGTTGGCTATGCCGCCAGCAATGCTGGATCTAGCTAAGCGTAGTCGGTTCACGATCGGAGAACATGCGTTTTACCCTTCAACAGACCCGTTAATTTGACGAACTAGCTTAAAGACTCGTCGGCGTATCTACGGACGCTGAGCTAGGCTCTCCAGTTTAGGTCCGTCAAGACGCACTATTTAGCCTCGTCTCCGGTCAAGACGGCACTAGTTTTAATGCGTCGTCGGTCACGGTATCGGCTCACCTTAATGTTTAAGCTCCCGCCGTCGTGCGCGCTCTGACACTATGCTTGAATCATCCGAACGTAGCCTAGACAGGCCACTAAGCCTCAGTCCACGTAAGTGATGGCCAGCTGTCAGAGCTTTTCGGCGGCACTAGCTTATACACGCTCGATCTGGGTCATAGGTGTTTTATAAAGCTTAGGCCAGTTCGCGTCTTTCACTCGCCGCGCGGATATTGGGTGGTGGTTTGCTGATTGTGCCTTGACTAGAACTGCCACTGACGAGTAGGTCATAGTGTGCTTCTTCACCACTGGTCAGAACGTCAAAAGTATGCTGAATCAATTATTAAGAGACACTTATAAAGCATAGATTATAAACAAACATGCATTTTAGCTCACATATAGAATTTTTGAGCAAAAAAATAAAAAAATAAAATAAAATAAAACAAATAGAACTTCCGCTATATCATGGCCTATTGAATGTAATATCAAGAAGACAGAAAGTCTAATACAGAGGCCATATTTAGTTACACTCCTCGATATGGCAATTAATATAGAGGCACTGGGCCCAGAGATCCGCGCCCTGAGCTTGCGATCTCTTATACCTGTCTTGTTTATGATAGGCTACCTGTCTTGCAATTTTGGCGGTCGCTATTACAGCTGTCCATGGACGGCCACTTTCAGCAATCATAAGTGGCCTCTGATCGCAAGTATTATTTCTTCTATTAGATCAACCGCTGATTCTACACAAGAAAGAGTGGCGCCTTATTTCATTCATTAGGAATAAATTTAAGTATCTTTATAATTTGAACTGTTGCATTGTGGTGTATATCGTTGTATTAGATCACACAATCAATCTACCGTGACGATGACTTTGGCCAGATTATATTTGTTCGCGTTCAGACGGTGAACTGCCCAGCACAGCGCTCTCCTTCCGGTCATAAGTCATCATCTGATGTGTAAAACTTAACGCTATCTGATGAACCTGAATTAGGACATGATTAATAAGCTCGCTCGGTACGTATCCCGTACTCACACATTCATTGCTGTCCCAGGAAGGGATCATCGGCCAGTTCTCTTAACACTTGCGAAATCTCTAAGCCTTCGTAACGGACGGGTTATCGGTGCACCACAGACATGCGAGTCGGACCGATCGCTCTTAGCCGTCCTCCTGTTACAGCTTTGCATGCTTAATGCGATTTGCGATACAGTATGAACTAATTTACTGTATAGGTGATGTCCCTTTCGCCAATGCGCATCGTTACCTGGTAGTTTCACTTCAACAGGTCGTACCATCTTCGGTTTATTCACTGCCTGTTGCTACAGCGCCATGGCAGATTTTGCGCCAACTATAAAGAATAGACGGTTCGAGGCGGTTCGCTCGTCTCTAAGCAACGAGATGTCTTTTAATTGACCTGGTAATTAAAGGCGCCAGGGCCCTTTTTAGGACTGATTTGGCGTATTGAATGTGGGGGCATCTGTATTGTTGTTTCTTGTTTTTGTGCGGATAGACAGCGCATCACGTTTCATGCGCAACTCATGCGGCACGTTAATGGGGCTCCCGTCAGGGGAGTCCGGGCTTAAAGAATGAACATATTCTGTAACGACCTACTCTGTGAATTGGCATACTTGCTCCGCATTTATGTTTATTTCGGCTATCGTAAAAATGTACTATGATGTTCCAAGCAAAAAAACCAACCCGCGCTCTTGTTGAGATGTTGACTTAGTATCAACTGTCTATCTCACTGTTGTTGCTAAGCCGGCACTTTTCATGCCAGCAATTCTGTTCAAGTGACGAATTACCAGGTTCTTGAGTTCGAGGATATGACGCTAACCTAGGTATTTCAATTAGCCTGTAATTGAAGAACTGGGAGAAGACAAATTGGGATCGTGAACTGCATATCTGTTCTTGATATTAGTGTATGTTCTCGTACAGGCCACCACCGTTTCATTGCAAGATTGCTCGCCACAGGCGAAACGAGACAAACTTGTTTTCAGTGATATCACCTTGACTTTGCCTCGGGGAAATCCGACGAATTCAATATCGACGAGAGAGGAGTACATGTTGCAAAACACGAGCAATCTGCAACTCGCTATTTGTAAATTAAAAGCTATCTAATGGGTGATACGAGCTGTCCTACCCCCGCTTACTTTTTGGAACCCTAGCTCCGGTGTTGAGTCCCGAACGTCTGCCAGCCATAACGCGGCCACTCACGCGGCCCCCACCCACCCACGCATCCGCCCCGCTCACCTACCGCTCCAAGACCGCGGCCACCATCCCGCTTCGCCTCAAAGTCAGGCCAGCATTCCTCTGGGCATCGCTCGGCTCCTTGGGCTGTCCCGAGGCGCTGCTCTCCTGCTGCCGCTACAAGTCGGCCCGGACTCGCAGCTGGCAAGCTTGACCGGCACGGAGCCTTTTTTAAAAGCGGTCAGCTCCTAGTCCTCGCCCGGCAGCAAACAGGCACGGCGTCGAGAGATGATAGATCTCAGTTGTAGACTAGGTCGTCTTCCGTGGAAACTAAAAACATGACGCAGCTAGTTAAAGAACTCGAGTCCGTCAATCGTCTTGACGGTGACTAATGCCCTTTAAACATCTGAGTCAAGGTCCATTTAGCGACAACCCGGCACAGCGCAGTGCACCCCCGCCCGCAGAGAGAAGCAGAGAAGGCGCTAAATGCGATCGAGCCCGGGAGGACACCAAAAGCCCATCTGTACAGAATTCTAACCGTACGGGACGAATGTGTTTACAGGTGTTTTCAGAGCTTTACTAATGTGCTTTATTTTGTTTTTATTCCTTCCTATCCACAGTAAAGCCGAATAACCTAATTCTTAAGAACAGCGGACAAGATTCCTCCTTCACAGGTCAACGGTTCCCCTTTCATTAGGCTCGCGTGTTATAAACAACCTACTCTTGTGTAGATGGTCAAGTGACATTAATTATGAGATCTTTGTGACAATTCCTGCCAAAAATGACAAGTGCTGGCGGAGACAAAAAAACAACCATAGACACACACACACCAAAAGAAGGACAAGAAAAAAATCAAAAAAACTGAGGGAATTCTTCCCACTCAAGGTCTACCTCGTCTCGCACAATATTTAACTTTCGTATTCAAATATATATTGGAAAAAATATCCACCTTTTTGCGACAACTTGTGTCGGTTGCTGTTATCAAATGAAACGTGTGAGGACATGTGCAAGTTGCCGACCCCGCGCCAATGCTGGAACCTGACAGGCGCCAAAAAATACGAGTCGCGCGCCCCCAGCCCCAGACTGCGCGCGGGCGCTCACGGCGGCCGCCATTTAAATAGGACTTGGCGTCAGAATTATTTGTTCGATGCCTCTATTCACACTTTCACGAAGCTTGCTAGCGCAAACAATGTTTATGATTTGGCTATCGCACTTGCAGTAGCCTGACTAATGCTCCGCTCTTATTACAGTGTATGGAGGTTTGGACTTAAATTGTTGATTCTCTTGGAAAACGTTAATTTGATAAAAGCACTTAAAGTTTTCTGACGCGCGATCGTAATCAGGATGCAGGCTAACGTTTACAGGATGTTGTAGCAAGAAATATTCAAGGGTACAATTTATTGTTCGTGTTGGGCTTATGGATATATAATAACCGTGTGTGGTGTGCAATATGCGCCCCGTCAAGCAATGCGACTGCAGGCTGCATCACAAATACGAGGCCGCCATTGTTCGTGGTGAATTGGAATTCGGTCGATTTCATGCTTGATTTCGAAGCGTTCCAGCTGGCACGTTATTTCCTGTATTAGTGATATTATCTGTCAAACTGTGCGCAAGAGTTGAAATGCCGCTTATATTTTAATATAAAAAAAAGAGTTGGTGAGTTTTAGTAAGATTGTTGTTCTCTTCATGGAAAGATAATCCTGAATAATAACACTGTAAAGTTTTTCTGATGCGTCGCGTAAATCGAGCAAGGTTTACCAGGCATGCTGGCAAAATATTGGATAGTTTATTGGCAAGGAAGTATGTTTCTCTTTATGCAATGGAAGAATACTAGATCTTTGTATTTCAACATTTTGCATTTTGTCCTGTATTTCCCTTGATAAAGGATAGCCATGTGAACTTAGAGACTCACTTCATTTCCCCCGCTCCAGACCAGCGGATAATGCCCTCAGAGCCTATACGAGCTAGCAAGGCAGACAGCTGATTCCTTCAGAGCCTATACGGTAGCAATCGGCGTCATGGCAAGCATGATGAACCGATCCGTGATAATACCTGATGTTGTAGGCTTTAATAAGCAGGCGACTAGGAAGTGGAAAGCTGCATAAGAATTTCAAATGAGTACCGATTTATAGAATGGGCTACTCTAACATATGGGACAAGAGGGGGGGTTTTACATGACCCAATAACTTTATTTTAATATGTTTTGCTTCTTACGTAATGACCCTCTTTGTATAGCCCTTTTGATTGCCAATTCATTGCATGACACTAATCTATCGAAATCCTTCTTTT